>QTSX02001661.1:0-120711 GCA_014839935.2 Entomophthora muscae | reverse complement strand
GATTTAATAGCCATAGTGTGTTGTGCACCAGAGTCAAATTTTTTTATGTGTATGATATCTATAAGTGTATGGGTAGGCAAGAAGTTGTGAGTAATATTTAATTTTTACGTTCATAAAAATGGAGGATTGCAGGACATAATGGATGCAGGCAGCAAGGTTTGTGCCTTGGTACACTTTCTTGTCAGTTTGGAGGGAGAAAGGGGCACTTAAGCCTGTTCCCCCTCCTCTTTTCCCTGTTTCTCTGCTTCAAGACCTTTGAGGTCAGAGAATGTGGGGTCAGATTCATAGTGGGTTGCTGTTCAGCATTGTTCACTTCAGTGGTGACCTCCTTCTTGGGACAGGAGTGGTTTATGCTCTGGCTGCAATTGCCATTGTTGCAATTGGAGTTGCTGTTGCTATGATTGGTTTTTTTGAAAATTTTGACATTGGAGTTGTCTCTGCCATTGCTGTTTGAGGAGCAATTGCTGTTGCGTGCAGCATATTCCATGTTTTTTGTTTTTCTGTGTGCTTGGCTTCTGCAATGAGCGCAGGCATGGAGGTGTTGGCCTCTGGGCAGATGAGGGCAGCAACAGAGGGTTTCATTCTGTTGATGGATGAGGCTCTGGTATGTACGTTGTCAGCTTGAGCTAGGCTTTGGATTTTGCAATGTGTTTCCTTGAATTCATTAGCGTAAGCTGTGATAGTGGTCTTCTGAGGAAGATTGCTGAGCTGTATTACAATGTCTTGAAGGGATTTAGTGACGCAGAAATTGTGTGTGATGTCTGCTTTGAACTCTTCCCAGTTGTCAAGCTGGTTGTCAGTGTGTGAGCCAACCCAAGTGGCAAACCAGTTAGCTGCAGCCTTTTACAGGCGTTTGCTGGCTTACTGGACCCATTTCTCATAGGGATGCGGCTGGCGCAGAGGTTAGCGGCTGTGTGGTCTAGCCAGTTGATGATGTTTTCTTTTTTTTATCAAAGAACTTGTTGATACCAATGTATTTGGTGTTGGTAACTTCACCTGTGATAGGTGGTTGTGTGTTTGTTTGTGGTTGAAGAGAGCAACTGTATTGAATTATCTTGGTAGATGCTTTGGGCATGGCCAGACCTTCAAATATGGTACATTCACTAGGTATGTCTTTGTCAATGTTGTGAGCGCAGAAGTACGTTTTCCAGGTCTCCTGGGATGTGGCCTGGTTGAGTACGTGAGCAAAGGTGGGCGGGTTTTGGTCAGTCATTTTCTCTCTCATGTACATGGTCAAAAATTGTAGCTGCTACCAGTGATAAGGAGCGCCTTTTAGGGAAGCTTCAAATATGGAATCAAGAAAGAAAAGAAGTATATTTTATTGGATAATACTTTAGACTTATATAGACTTGACTGTGGCAGAGATTTAGTTGGATTGAACCTAGGAGTTGGTCATGCGCAAGATGGGTTTGAGCCACTGGATACTTGGAAAGTCATGTGATATTGCTTGATTACCATTCTTGGTATGTCAAACGGTATATTGGAAGGGCACCAAATTGGGTGATGACTGGATGTTAAGTAGATTGGCAGTAGCCAGAATGCTTGTACATCCAGACCCTCAACACTATCCTTAGCAAAGATATCTAAAAACTGATTCAGTAGGTCAAGCACCTCTTTCTGTTGAACCGGAGATAGCTAAGGAAAGTCTTGAGCAGTGAACAATGATAGGACTTGTGGCTCATCCTCAGGTAAGTTAAAGTCCTGGAACGTACCAAAGAGATGTAGTGATAGGACATCAGGAGCATTCAACAACCTGCCATAGCCAACAACCTGCCCTCTAGACACATGTATAGGTAGAGCAGTCAAGTTGGCAACAAGAAGCTGAACAGGGTCTTTATGAGAGACATCCAAGATTCCTGGACAGAAATAGGGTTTGTTGCGTCCTAGCAAGGGAGGAGAGTACAACTCTAGGAATTTACGCTTGGGAAGCTCATACAATATTTGAGAGTCTAGGATAGCCTGAGACCCAGGAGGAATAGTCACAGCAGAAGTGGCCAAGAGAGGAATTCCTTCAGAAGCAGGAAAAGCCATAGGAGGGCACTTCATGTTGGAGGAATGGGTACAGTATTTTAAAGTGAAAACACCAGTGGGATATTCCAAGGCACATGTCTTGAGGCGCTCCCTGGGAACTTTAACTGGCTCTTCAAAGATCAAAGGGACCTTGTAACCTAAGATAAAGAGGTAGCTGTCCTTTAAGTTGATGATCCCAATGTATTCCCTAAGTAATTGAGTACCAACTAAGAGGTAATAACTCTCATTCTCCAAGACAACATCAGGCACGCCTAAGAGTAGATTGCCAAACCACATGGGAAAAGCAGAATAAGCTCCTAATGCGTGAGTCATGGATAGCCCAGCTGTGCCATACAACTGATGCCAATTAAGGCTGGGGGCAGGTTTGAGCTTCTTGACAAGCTTCAAGGAGACAACATTAACAGGGGACCCTGTGTCTAAGACAGCCTTAACCTTCACTTTTTGGATGGATATTTCATAAGGGAG
This sequence comes from Entomophthora muscae, assembly GCA_014839935.2. Classification (NCBI taxonomy): domain Eukaryota; kingdom Fungi; phylum Entomophthoromycota; class Entomophthoromycetes; order Entomophthorales; family Entomophthoraceae; genus Entomophthora; species Entomophthora muscae. The sequence continues at coordinate 118,215 of QTSX02001661.1, read as the reverse complement.
GAAAGAGGAAAAAAAAAAAAAAAAAGGAAAAGGGGGGGGGAAAAAAAAAAAAAAAAAAAAAAATGGGTAAAAAAAAAAAAAAAAAAAAAAATTAAAAAAAAAAAAAAAAAAAAAAAAAAAAAAAAAAAAAAAAAAAAAAAAAAAAAAAAAAAAAAAAAAAAAAAAAAAAAAAAAAAAAAAAAAAAAAAAAAATTATAAAAAAAGGTGAAATTTTTTGGTGTAAAAGGGGAAGGGGTTTTGTTTTTTTTTTTTGGGGAAAAAAAAAAAAAAAATAAAAAAAAAAGGGATTAATGTTTGGTTGTTTTAAAAAAGGGAAAAAAAAGGGGAGGATTTAAATTTCAACACAAGTGGTGGTGCAACCAAAGGGAGGAAGGATATCCAGAATGTCTTGATCTTCTTTTAGTTCTTTGTCCCACTTTTTGATCATGAATATTAGGCCAGGGAACTCCTTATAGACCGTCTGGAGGGGGAGCAAGACTAAAACGTTTTTGAACACAGCGTCAGCAACCTCAGCAGCTTCTTTGGAAGATTCAACAAGCACAGGAGACCTATTGGCTTGAGTGAGGTAAGGGTGAGAGACAACCTCCTTGGCTTCAGGCAGAGACTTGGCAGTTGTTGTAGCTTTCCCAGGACATAGATTATAAAGGACTGCAATAGTTTTGGGGACAGCCAGGACTGAATACCCATAGGCATTTAGATATTCTATATCATAATCATCCATATCAGAGTCATCATAAATATTGTAGAATAGCAGCATAATGGGAGGAGCCTCAGTGTCAGCAGGCTCAGAGTCAGCAATGGAGGGGGAATTGAAGGAGACTGGGAAGAATTTTCAACAAAGAGCGTCTCCATCTCTAGGTTGACTGTTATTTTCCTGCCTGCTCTTTGGGATCAGCTCCTTCAACTTGAGGATTGGTGCAGACTTGGGAATGATGACCTATCTGTCCATAGTTATGGCAACCCTGGCGTTGAGGAGGATTCTGTGAGTTCATGGTAAGGGTACGCGGGCCACATGAAGACAAACCAGAATTAGAGGCGGCATAATTCTCTCCTACAACTGCCCCAGAATGGGTAAGTTGTATATCCTGCAACAGTGTCTTTATGCTCTCCATAGAGGAAAGCATGGCTTTATGGGCCTTAAAGTTAAGACACAGAAGCTGGTTAACCTTGAGGGCTTTAGTGCAAGCCATGTACGCCTCATGTGCAGTCAACTGGCAGCTTGTGATCAGCTGTTGTCCTTCCATGTAGAATCTATCTGCAAATTCATTGAGGGTCTCCTTTGGCTTGAAAGCAATGTGCATGAAGTCGTCTTTCTTCACTTCAAAACTAAGGTCACCACCAAATTTGTCAATCATAAGTTGCTTCATATCTTCCCAGGTCTTGATGGTGGGCAGCTCTGGCACTACTACCTCTTGACAGGTCAGGTGTAGACAGGTTATAATGTGTTCTTTCTTAACCTCATCTGAGGCTCTTCTCATGGCAGTTTTATAGATAGTTAGGAAAGCTGCAATGTTTGAGGTTTTGGGGTCAAAGACTTGCTTAAAGGTAGTCTTGAAGTGAGTTTCAGGGAGTTGGGCCACCATTATTGCTATTGAGTACATTTATGTGTGGGGAGAATTCTGCTTTTGACTTGGTGGGGGCTTTCTGGACCACAGCTGGCAAACACTTTCTTTAAGATTATTTAAAGTTTCAGAAGTGTGGGTGCCCATATTATTAGCTAGGGTGGTCTGCCGCTCAGTAACATCCAAGCACTGACCCTGTGCTGTTACTATAAAAGATAGTTCAGCAAGTTGGGATGTAAGAGATAGACTCACCAAAAGGCAAGGGGCAAACCTGCAATGTACAAATTAATTAACTCACTCATTGCTTGTATATCTTTATCAAGTTCAGAATGGTCTTGTTTCAGATGGTCCACCTTGTTAGCTAGATCTATCAACTCTCTAGCACAGTGGATACAGGGGGCTCCTGACAAGCCAGGGCAACAGACATCTTCACTAACAACACCAGTTGGACTAACAACTGATGTCACTGCCTCACGCAAAGTAGCAACCTCTTGTTGTAAGTCAGCAACCAGAGTTGTCAGAGCAAGCACTTGAGGATCAGGCTGAGGGGCTTCAGTAGGGCAATCCTGACTGCAGGTGAATGCTCTTAACTCTTGAATGACATCCCAGAGCCTCTGTTTTCTAACTGCTAACTCATCAGATGGAGGAGAAGGCGGGGCATTCAATTTGGAGGTAGTTTTTTGAAAAAAAAAAAATTAAGTTTTTTTTTTGGGGGGGGGGGGAGAAAAAAAAAAAAAGAAAAAAAAAAAAAAATAAAAAAAATTTTGTTTGTGGTGAATTAATAAAAAAAAAAAATAAAGGGGGGGAACCCCACACGGGGGGGGGGGGGGGGTGGTGTGGGGTTTGAGGTTGAAAAAAAGAAAAATGTGGGGGGACAGCAGGTAGATTGGGTGCTCCCAATGGGGGAAAGTGCCCACAAATTATTTCCCACAATATTGGTCATGTGTTGATACATCAAGGGGGGAAAATCAAGCGCCCTTGTGTATTGTAAGATGCATTGGCAAGCAAGTCTGGAAACTTGGTTGCAACAGTTCATTTAATTGAGTCTGGAGTTTGGAAATAGTAGCAGCAGTAGCAGTCCTTTATTGATCAAATTCCTTGCCCAGTTTATGGAGACCCTTAGCAGCATGAACTGCTACTTTTTATAATTGGTTGCAGGAGTAAGCACTGAACTTGTTGAGTTGCTGAAAAAGTTATTCAAAGTTGGTGAGATAGACGTTTAGAGTGAAATCTACTTGGGCACGCCAGAGCTTTTCCAACTGGTGGAACTCATGAAGATGCTCTCTGACATATCAGGGATGAACTGGCACATTTGTTCAATGGCGTTGACCAAGCAGGATTGGGAGATGACAGAGTTGCACTGATTTTTGGATATTAAGGAAAACAAGGAGTGGATCCTCTGCTGGTAGGCTGCAAACTGATCCCAGTGATGAGTGACAGCAGCTTGTAGCAATAAAATATCCTGAACATGGAGCCCTAATACCATTTGATTATGGGCTAAGGCAGGTTGTACAAAGGATGACAATAAGTTTTCAGCAGAGCCAGCCACTGAGAGTAGATGCTGTGAAAATTGTGGAGCTACAATCAATTTGTAGTATTCTACTCAACTGAACTGAAGCTGGAGGCAAGAGAAGGCTCCGTCACGGGCTATCCTGAGGGCTACCACCATGACTTGTTCCAAGTCAAGGGTACCCAAAGGGTAGACCAATAGGCAGGGACCACTCCCATGGTTCAGCACAGTAGGGACAATAAGCAGGTTGGCAATTTCTTCCTCAATAGGAGGAATGATAATTTCAGGCAAAGTTGGCTCTTGTGTGGGAGGAGGCAAAGGTCCTGAAAACGTTGTTACAAAAGGGATAACCAAGGGGCTTACAGCCCCTGTAGTGAGCACAATTTTTGTCGTGATCTGAGGTGCAGCACAGAATCACAACAGGAAATCTTAACCTTAGAATTGGATTTTTAATAAGTCTTGGTTAGAATGACAGGAAAGGCTATGGGATTACCTTATGGCCCTGAATGAATAATATCTTCTAGACGTGGCTAGAGAGGCGCCAAAGTACATGAAGACATAAAGACACAAATGTGATTAGAACTTAAATTTTATTGGGTATAGAAGTTGGGATTATATACTGTATAGCTTTACCACAAAACAGTACATGGATGGTAGGATCACTTGCCACAAGCTTGAGTGGGGCAAGTGAGTTGTGCAGAATCAGAAAGCCAAGCAATTGTATTTCTCAATTTGGAACCAGCCTCATTTCAAAGGGCAAAAGCAAAAGAGGAGATTTGTCCTTGAAATAACCCAACAAAGACAAAATCAAAACATGTGAATGGCATCATTCACAACAGTCTGGATCCTTGGCTCTTATTCCTTCTACATTTTCAAGTGAGTACCTAGTCCAGCTTGCAAAGAACTCTTGTTTAACTAACTTCTGACAACCTCCTTGATAAATAAGGTTGTATTGAGTGACTCTCAGATTACGTCAATTTATCAGCATCAGTTTGCAAGGGGGAATCAAATCCAAATGGCAAACTGGAGCAGCTGTAACCCATTTTTGATCAACTGTTTGATTAAATCTGTCAAATTAGTTAATTTGTTGAATGGCTTTCTTGCTTTCTGCGCTTTCTGATTTGGGCAAATTATTCCCACCATTATGGGATCTACTGGGACATTACCCTCCTCTTTAGCCTGGAGCACAATACCGCTGTCAGGAAGATAGGACAAGGAGAAATTCTTATGAGCAGGAGTAATTTTCATTGCAATCAGAGTAAGCTTAGGATAGCCAATGGCTGTTGGATTGCAATTATAGAACTCCTAGAGGAGCTCAGGGGAATTGGAACAGTCATAGTGTGGAACCCACAAATTTTTAGAATTATGATTACCCTTCCAGGATACCAAATACTCCAGTTGGTGGCAATTCTTTTGGGAAGACAGAATACAACTCAACTCATACTCAGGCTCACCTTTCACAAGAAATAGTTGGGAAGGAGGCACCTCAGCACCCTAAAAGGGAGTAAGTAAACATTTATGGGAGGTATGTAAAATCTTAAAGGATAGTGGTAAATCTAAACAATAAGCGGAAAGACCAATTTGATGTTCCACTTTGAAGGGACCAACTTGCTTAGGACCTAACTTGCAACAAGGGACCTTCAACTTCATATTATGGGCATCAACCATGACTAGATTATCTGGCCTGTAATTTGGACCCTCCTGGTGCTTGCAATTTGTGTATTCCTTATAAGTTGTCACAGCAGCAACAAGATTAACCTGAAGCTCCTGATGCACCTGCTTTAATGCAGCAGCTTGATCAGTCACATCTTCCATATTACTAACCAGTTGAGGACCCATGTTGAATGAAGGATTATAGCCTGCATTGACATAGAATGTCAAAACCTGTGTTGATGTGTGCAGAGTGTTATTATATGTGCTCTCTGCCATGGTTAGGTTCAATCACCAGTAATCCTGTCCTGCATTTGTGTAGCAACATAGGTAGATCTCCAAACTTTGGTTTTCCCTCTCTGTCTGTCCATCAGACTGGGGATGTGTTGTGAATACCGCCATTCACCATGTTTTGATTTTGTCTTTGTTGGGTTATTTCAAGGACAAATCTCTCTCTTTTGCTTTTTTCCTTTGAAATGAGACTGGTTCCAAATTGGGAAATTAAATTGTTTGGCTTTCTGATTCTGCGCAACTCACTTGCCCCACTCAAGCTTGTGACAAGTGATCCTACCGTCCATGTACTGTTTTGTGATAAAGCTATACAGTATATAATCCCAATTTCTATTCCCAATAAAATTTAGGTTCTATTCACATTTTTTTCTTTGTGTCTCCATGTACTTTGGCGCCTCTCTAGCCACATTTAGCAGATATTATTCATTCAGGGCCATAAGTTAATCACATAGCCTTTCCTGTCTTTCTAACCAAGACTTATTACAAATTCAATTATAAGGTTAGGGTTTCCTGTTGTGACTCTGTTCTGCACCTCAGATCACAACACAGGCAGTATTGCTTAGTCAAATTTTGATATATATATGAAAATTTTCACTGTTCAACTCTTAAGAGTTGAGTCCTTCCAAAAATTTTACTCAAATAAAATCAATATTTCCTTGGTCTAACTTTATTTATCATGCATCCTGTAGTTGGCCTGCTGCACTACATTTCCTATAATTTAATTTTTAGCAGAATTATTACTGGAAGATGGGGTCCTGCCGCCAGCTCTTTGTTGTCGTCTCCTCCTAATGTTAATCCAATGCCCTCAAATCTTGTAGTTTTCCCCACCATATCTGAAGCCAAGACACTTGCTTCATCTCAATGTCCAGAATTCTACGCTGAAGACAACTTGATTCTCTCCAAGGCTATTTATATTGTGCTGTATTAGTTAGGGTTAATCATTCTGCTTAACTCTAGTGTATCATTTGGAAATTTTACAAAACGGTATTTGAAGCTTTGCTGGTGGTTAATCATCAACTCTATGTGGATTTGGGTGGTCTCCACACCACATGGAGACTGCTTCCTATTATCTGACCATTTCTGTCACACAAAGTACTAAAGGAAAGGCCTGAGCTCCAGATGCTTCACTATGTAGGGATCCTTTGAGAGAACCTCAAACCCCTGTGCAGTGTGCTCTGGCTTTGAAAAAGCCAAGAAACTGAATTGTGCCAGCACAAATTTGCAGGTGTCTGAGGTATCCCTCCAGCTCAACCTACTAAGCTCAGCATGGGCCTGCACATTGCAAGCAACTGCTTAACGGAAGTGGAATTAGCACCCCTTCACCTCCCTATCAAACAGCTGCTCATATGCATTGAACTGATCAGGCTCAAAGTCCATAATGCATATATGCGGGCCAAGAGCTCTTAGCTTTACCTTTTCCTCCAATTCCAGGGTGCCTGGTCTTTATTAGCATCAGGAGGGTTGGTATGGGTGTGGGGGAGGTCTTCCTGGCGTTTTCAGCAGGAGAAAGGAGGTAAAGCTTGCAGCAGAGGATGAAGAAAGCACAGGTGTAAATGGCCTTGGTGGCTCCAGGAAGAAAGTGAGTGAAATCACCTGGATGTCTATCTGTGCATGCACTATCCATCTCTGGTAGAACATCTAGGGGCAAGTAGCAAAAGTACTGTCAACTATCCAGGTTGACGCCCTTTTTAACTCCTTCAGGTTCTGCTGAGTTGAGTAGCAGATTGGTCAGTCTTTAACCCTGGCCTTTTGTTGTGAATTAGGAAGCGCTCCTCCATTTGGAAGCTGCTTAAGCTCATGGGTGAGTGTGAGCTCTGAGAGGGCGCCCAAAGCCTTGGGGGAGGGGGATTAAAAGTGATTCTTTTGTTGCTGATAAACATAACCAGCTTTTTCTGTGTGGGCAACAACTTGAAATTGTTGGGCTTGAGATTCAACAGGGCCTTGATGGTCAAATCAGAAGCACAGAGGTTGGCAGAGGTGGGAATGACCTGAACAAGGTACTATTTAAGCATCCTTGTGATTAAATTATTAGGGGGCTCACAGGTGTGTTCCCCCTTCTCAGCTGTGACCCTTTCCCAGCCTTTGGTGTTCAGGAGAGTCCCACAAGACTTATCCTCACAAACAAAGTGCTTGTTATTGGTGATGTGCTTTTGATTATTACAGTTGAAAATGTAATTATCAGCAATGTAGCCAGGGTTGCCCTTCACAGACATAATGGGGAGGTACTAGGGGAAGCATTTGGGAACTTTGAACTCCCCATCTACATTAAAGATGTTGTGGATGGCCAGTAGATCCCAATCCTTGTGGCCAAAAGCTTTAAACTTCTTGGATTAGCCCTCTAACTCTTCCTGAAAATCAGAAAAAGGGAGGGGAGAAGAGCCATCAGGGGGAGGAGGTAAAGGGTTCTTTGAGGCCTACTTCTTCTTTCCAGAATAAGAGGTAGGCTTCTTAGCAGTCTTTCCTTTATTGGTGCAGTGCTCCTTTTGGGCTCAGAGTCAGCCTCTGACTGATAGAAGAAGTGTTAGTTAGAACATTGTTGTTTTTATTTGGTGAGAACTTGCAGGGGGAAGATGAGAATAGAGGGGGGAAAGGGGTGGGAGAAGAGTGAGTTGGGGGAGAGAGAGTGGGAGTCTTTGTCTTTTCAGGCTTCTTGGTGCGCTTGGCACTGATAGCAGAGATTTTAAGCCCTTGGAGGCTTGGAGCTTGGGCTGTTTTCTTGATTTAGATGATCTTAGCTAAAAAAGTTTAGTATTATAAATAAAATAATTGAAATATATATTAAACACAAAGTGGTAAAAAAAGGAAAAAATATAGGTAAAAATTATACAAAAAGTCTTATTCATCAAGAAAGGAACATAGCAAAGTAAAGGAAAGCAAAATAGAAATAAAAATTATAGATATAAAGGTTAAAATTTAGAAAATAAGTGATATTTGATGAAGCATCAAAGATTTTAGGTTCAGCACAACATCTTAGGGCTAAATCAATAAAAAAGATATTTTTAAAATAATAGAAAAATTATAAGGGGAGTACTAGGGAGAGTAGTAGATTAAAATTGCAAAAAAATAAGTTATTATGTGGAATTTTTTTTCTTGTGTTAAACATCCAAAAAGTAGGAAGTTGTCAAGTTTGGCACTGTCAACCTGCCAAAAACCCCTAATCCTCACTGCTGAGTGAAAAAAAACTGAATTATCACTGTCAATTTTCTCAGAGTGTTGTAACTGTGCTGTTTTAGCAGAGTTACACAGGGAAAAATATTTTAGAAACTAGATAATAATCTTTATTGGAGAGATAGTGATTATATAGTTCATGTGAATCAAGGATAGTAGGAACAAGATTGGTGATCACACAGCTGGATGGAAGAAGGGGGTGGCTTGATCCTGATAATGAGTTAAGCGCCAAATTGAGGTATCTACCATGAAGAATCATCATCTGTTCATTTTGTTGTATTTGGTAATTTGAGTTGACTTCCTAGTCTGGCTTCAGGTTACTAGATAATTGGATTGCAGGTCACAAACCTGCTTGGTTGGAACCTTGCTGGCAGGTTGAGCCTGCGGTTTTGACACACACACCCTGGCTGAAGGTCGGCCTCCTCTGGGGGCAGATTGTCAGGAGCCCAGGCGCCGTATTGAATCAATTGTTGTTTGGTGGCAGGTAGGGCGGTTTCTTGTTGTTTATGTCTTGCTTTGCAGGGTTGTAGGCAATTGTGGTGTAAGGTCTTGTCTTGTTTGCGTTTTCTAAGCCCTTGCACAAGATAAGTGTTATTGTTGTTTACCTTTATAATGATTGTGAGCCCACTTCTTGGGTTCTAGTTTGCTCTTGTCAACATTCATGACCCAAACTTTGTCCCCAACTTTTTGTCTATTGTGGATGGGAAAAAATGTCTTTTGTAGGCGTTTCTTTTCTTTGGATGTTTGCTTGCTGTTGGCCTTTACTACTTGAGGATCCAAGCAAGGGGGGACTTGACTTGGAATTTCCAACTTGGGTCCTGTCAACGCTTGAATGATATTTGGCTGTGTGCTGTATACCAGTTAAAACGGGCTTTTTCCAGTGGATCTGTTCACTTGGGTTTGGCACACAAGTAATGCAGTTGGTAGCGGCTTATATCAGTCTTCAGGTCTCCCAGTGGTGAGTTTGGCTAGGGCTTGCACAAGGAAACCATTAAGCCACTCTACGCGTCCATTGGCCTGTGGGTGGTATGGTGTTGTGACAGTGTTTTTGACCCTATTCTTGGTGAGGTACACATTGGTGTCTTCAGAGGTCAATTCTTTGCCTCCATTGGTTATCAGGAGTTCTGGCTTTCTGATCCTGCTGATTATTTCCTTGCCAATAAATTGTCGGACATTGTTGCCAGTGTGTGCCTTCACTGCTTGGGCTACTGGCCACCATGTCAAAAAGTCAATGGCTGTGATTATGTATTTTCTGTTGTTGTGCTTTTCTGGCATGGGGCCCACAATGTCAAGAGCCCATACTTTGAACGGTAGTTGGGTCCAAATGGGGAGTACAGACTTAGGCAGGGTTTCTCTTTTAGCAAACTTTTTACAAACCTCGCACTGTTCTAGCACTTCCTGGACATTGCAGTATAGAGTTGGCCACCAGGCAAATGCTTTAGGAACTTGTATAGATTTTGGCTTTTAGTATGTCCAAGATCTCTGTGGTAGCAAATAATGGTGTTGGCTTGCTGATGTGTGGGAATGTAGGGAATGGTCATGCCATCCATCATTTTTCTGTGAAGAGTCCTGTATATGTCAGCAAAGAGATGTTCATTCTTGATGACTGTTTCTTTGGTGATGTTGGTTGTGTCTTCAGGGAATCCTTTGTCTTTTGTATGTAGCACTAAGAGAGGCCAGTCTGGGTTGAGCCCATTCTCTCCTCTTGAAGCACAGACATACAGGCAGGACAGGGCGTCTGCCATGGCAAGCTTGGCCCCGGGCTTATATTGGATGAGCATGTTAAACCTTTCTAATATTTCCATCTACCGCGCTTGGCGGCGTGACAGGTTTGCTTGCATCTTGAAATAGATGAGTGACTTGTGATTGGTTAGCGCTGTGAATTCTTCCTGCTGTTCTAGGTAATAGGCCATTTGACTAGGCAGTGTACAATGACCAGCAGTTCCTTGTTGTGAATAGGGTATTGGCACTTGCCATCTGTCAGTTTGCGCAATTTGTAGGCTACAGGCAGGAAGTCACCATCACTATTCTTAATTTTTAGTACTCCCCCAATGGATGATCTGAGGCATTGGTTTCCATCTGGTATTCTCCGTCTTGTTTGAGGTATTGTAAGATGGGAGCTGTTGTGAGCTTTTCTTTGAGGCATCTAAAACAGAAGTCATGTTGGGGGGTCCATATGAACTTAGCCTTGGCGCCTGTTATGGTGGACAAGGGGGCAGTCAAGATGCCACAGTTGGGTATGAAGTGTTGTACATAGGCCACCATTCCCAAGAAGGTGTGTAGTTCTGACTTTTCCTTGGGAGGTGGCATCTTGCAGATGGCTTGTATCTTTTGACTGCCGGGCTTGATGCTGTCTTTTGAGACTATGTGTCCCAGGAAGGGTAGTGGCTCCTGGAAGAACTGGCATTTGGAGGGTTTGGCCAACAGTTTGTGTTGTGCCAAGGTCGCAGAGACTTCCTCTGGGTCTTTGTGGTGCTGTTCCACCAAGGGGCTGTAGACAATAATATTGTCCAGGTACACTAGGGCATGTTTGCCTATGTGTGACGCAAACCCTTTGTTTATGAAGGTTACAAAAGTAGATGGGGCATTGATCATGCCAAAGTTGAGTACCACACATTCATAGGAATCATACTTATTGCGGAAGGCTGTCTTGGGGATGTCTTCCTCCTTGATACAAATCTGATTGTAGCCTGCAGTTAGATTAATCTTGGAGAAGATGGTGGCTCCTCCCAAGGCGTTGAAAAGGTCGTCAATCAGTGGCAGTGGGTAACAATTCTTAATGATGACTTTTTTTAAGGCGCGGTAGTCTGTGACCAGGCGTAAGGTACTGTCCTTTTTAGCTACAAAGAATATGGCGGCCCCAAAGGGAGACTGTGAGGGGCAGATAAGTCCTTTTTCTAGTGCCTCCTTAAGATAGGCGCACAGGGTGTTGTCCTTGTTTGGGGTCAGTTGTAAATGGGGTGTGCCTTGGGTACATCTCCCTTGAGTTGGATAGAGTGTTGAATGTGTTTCTCAGGGGGTAGTCCTGGTAACGCTTCCTTAAAGATTTCTGGATGGCGGGCCACAATGTTGCGGACTTGAGGCGTGGAGGTATCCTGGTGGTCCTTGAAGTGTATGATTTCATACTGACAGGAGTCCCAGTCAATTGCCTTCAGGTTTTCCTTCTTGTCCAAAGTCTCAGTGATGCGTACAAAGACGTGGTCTTGTAGGAGTTGGTCCACAGAGTTGGGGTAGATCTGGTGGTTGACGCCTTCACGCTTGATGGTCAACACAGAGGTCGCCCAGTCCACATGGGGGTTGTTTTTCTGTGACCAGTCTAGTCCCAGTACAATGTCAAACTTAGGGAAGTCAATGACGGGACCTTGGATGATGGAGTGGAGGTTCTCAAGCATGACAGAGAAGGGGGCAGTTTCCTTTGTCATGGCAATGTGGTGTTCATCAGCCAGGACCACGTTTTTAATCTGTAAAGGATTAGTGGCCAGGTTGAATTTATCCACAAAGCTACTGTTGACTAAGGTTCAATCTGCGCCCAAGTCCAGGAGTGCTGAGCCTGTGTAACTGCAAAAGCAGAAAGGGTAAGACATCAATTTATTGGGATGTCTGGTGATGGTGTATAGTACTGGGTCTTCTGAGGGCACTTGGATCATTGGGCATTGGTCCACGTCCTTGGGTTGGTATTCATTGTTGGGCAAGTCAGGAGTTGCGTGGGGAGATCTTGGCTTGCTTAGTTCTCTCCCCGGGCTTTTCCCTCATCTTGGTTGCTTTGGGTGGTGGTGACACAGAAATGAGTGCAATTTGACTGGCCATTATTTCCATTTCCATGCCCATTTGAACCCGTGGGTTTGTGGTTGGTGTTGTTTCTGTTGCCTCCAGGAGGTGGTTGAGTAGAGCGCCTGCTTGGATGGGAGTCCTTGGGCCTTTCTTGTTTCCCAGTCTGTGCCTTGTGTAGAGCGTTGAATGTTTGTTCCACATTTTCCGCTTCACAGTACAGGCTTTGCAGGTTGGTTACCTGTTCCAGGTTCACATGCCTCATCACGTGCAATTTGAGGGCGTTGTAGTACATGAGGTGTGTAGCTGGGGTGTCAAAGGCTATGTTGGATGGGGCATAGAGACAGAGTTCCTCATAGGCGCAGGTGAGTTCTTTGACAGTGCCTGTCTGGGTCAGGTTCTTTACTTGGCGTATGATCATGAGTGCTGTATCCTTAAGCACAAACCTTGCCAGGAACTCCTGCTTAAAGGTATCTCAGTTCTTGTCAATGTACTCTTTGTGCCACTTGTCACACCAGGTGCCAGCTTCATGGGTCAGGAAAATGGAAATCTCTGCAATCCAGAATTGTTGTGGGCATTCCATTTGAGCCAGCTTGCTCTGGGCAGACTGGATCCATGTGGCGGTGTTGTTGTTGTTGGCCCTGGCAAAGGTCTCCAAGGCGGCGCTGCAAAGCCTTTGTGCTACATAGGCGGGCATGGTAGTTTTGTCAGCTGGTTGCGGCATTGAGGATGGTGCCCAAAAGAACCCTTGCAAAGATATGGTGTTGAAGGCGGGTAGCGGGATCACCGTGTTTTGGTAGAGGACAAAACCATCAGGTATCTTGGTACCAGGAGTATACGGAGTCCAGTTGGGCAGGAGGCCAGACATGATTCTGTCAAGGATTTGTTGGCCGCAGCGTGTGCAGGCAACAGGCAGAATTTTTCAAGATAAGGTAGGATGGAGAACCTACCTGTGCTACCAATGTTGTAACTGTGCTGTTTTAGCAGAGTATCACTGGGAAAAAATATTTTAGAAACTAGATAATAATCTTTATTGGAGAGATAGTGATTATATAGTTCATGTGAATCAAGGATAGTAGGAACAAGATTGGTGATCACACAGCTGGATGGAAGAAGGGGTTGGCTTGATCCTGATAATGAGTCAAGCGCCAAATTGAGGTATCCACCGTGAAGGATCATCATCTGTTCATGTTGTTGGATTTGGTAATTTGAGTTGACTTCCTAGTCTGGCTTTAGATGACCAGATAATTGAATTGTGGGTCACAAACCTGCTTGGTTGGAACCTTGCTGGCAGGTCAAGCCTGCAGTTTTGACAAGAGTCAACAAAAAAATCAAATTTATCATGTTTTTTACCTATAAAACTTGCTTAATTTAAAAATAAGTTCAAAAGTTAACCCAAAAGCAAGGCAGTTTCATGTCTGAAAAATTAAAAATAAAAATAAAATATGTTAAAAAAGTAAATGAGTAGGAATATGTTTATTAGTGATAATAGTGTGCAGGGAGGAGTTGGGAGTGGGTTATTTGGCAGGACACACCATTTCAAAAACGGCATTTCAAAAAACGCTATCTTGAAATACGCCATCTCAATTTTTACCTATTCAATTTTATAGTAAAAACGCCATTTTGATTTACAACATTTCAACTAAGAAAAAACGGTTTTAAAATTTTAGATTTTTTGAACTCTAAAAATTAACCAAAAAATTCTCAAAAAATAAAATTCAAAAAACATTTATAGGCTTAAAAAAGCCTCAGAATTTCAAATCTGTAATAAAAATGGGAACAATTAGTAACAACATAGTTGCGTAAAGCCCAAAAGTTAAAATATACCCAAAAACAATTATTTTCATCTATTATAACTTTGATCCATACTTTAAAATAAGCATAGAATTGTACCAAATACCAAAAAAAAGTCAAAAAAATGGTAAAATCAAAGGAAATAAGAGAGAAAATAAACAATACTTTATTAGGAAAGGACTCAAACATTGGTAGAAAGAGCAACTGAGATAGCTTGGAGATGCTCAAGTTTTCTATCCTTAGGATAGTAGGCAAGGACCACCTTGCTGATTTCAGTATAATTTTTCAATGCCTTGGTCATTTTGGGGGTATCACCCTTGGTCTTCATACCAGTCTTGAAGAGGCGGACAGAGATGGCTTGTTGGATTTTTAAATGCACCATGATCTTGTTGAATTTGGGCTTATGAACCCTGAACCTTGTAGCAAACTGGCTATGCCACCCTTCAATGGAAGAGGTGGTCTTGATTAAACCATCTTTTACCTGCTTAAAGCAGTTCCAGGTGATTGAGTCACTGCCCTTTCTGATATGGCGTGCTCCTTGAAAGATATCAACCCATTGAGTTTCAAATACTCTATTAATAGAGCAAAGGCTGCCTGGTTGGCAAGAATATAAGGATAGCAAGGATGGCATCATAGAAGGCATTTGTCTTTTCCTTTCTCACAAGGGCAAGGGAAGTGAAGCAATTAAAAACGTCCTTGGCTTCTTTAGTGCCTTCAGAGTTGACCAGCTCATGGAGGTCAGAGCACTTTGGAGACGGCGGCAGAGTGCCTGCCGGAAGTGGAAGTAGCTTCCCTGAGGGGAGCTCTTAAAGACTCAAATGAAGGGATTTATCTGAGCCTTCTTAAAATTGAAACCCAGATATTCATGGTAGGGAAGGCTTTCTGGCTGCTTTTTGGGGGTGGGGACATCTTCTGCTTGGGATAGGGTCTTCTTCTTGCGCCCTCTGGTCTCCTTGGGCTCCTCTTTGATGGTTAGGAGGATTTCATCCAGTTTGGCCTTTAAAATTGTGAGTGCCTGGACATAGGTTTCCTGATTCTTATTTGGGAGGGAAAAAAGACCAGGGGAAGAACCAGATTTCCAACCTGACCATGGATATTCCAAAGCTGGCTAAAGAGCTTTGGGCTGGTGGAAAAAAGTGCCATCTGCAAGCCAGGTCTTGCACTTGAGGAGGTTGAGCAGATCCTGGCTTGTTGCAAAGCAGATGATACACTCTGGGGCATGTTGACCATCATCATGGAGGAAGAATCTCTCTTCATGGCAAGATAGTTTTTTCTCCTCAGTAATGATCAATTGGTCAATGGAGCTTGCACTGACGCCTTCAGTGCTCAGAGCATATCTTTGATCAGTAAAATATCTCTGCATTTTTGAGGCACCACCAACAGTTGCTAGTTGGGTATCATTTAAATTAAGGAGGGCATCATTGACAAACTCAGTTGTGGTTTGATCCTTTGTGGTTGGGATCACCTGGCAAAGAAACCAGTGGATAAGTTGGTAAAGGGGGTCAAAAGGCTCAGCGCAGTCATGGTTGACAGTTAGGGCTTTAAATCTAGTGAACCCATAAGTAGTGAGTCTAGCTGGGCAGCCAACATTATCAGATTTATAGTGATGTTGGTGGATTGCTTTCTTATCATCATTAAAGCTGAAGCTGTAGCCCCTGTAGGCAGAGCTGGCACCCCCTTTCTTTGTCATGATGGGGTAGCTGGCTGGATAAGTGGCAGGCACAGCAAAGGTACCATTTTAATTACATATATTATGGATGGTATTAAGATCCCAGAGCTCAATTTGGTCATCTGCAAGAGCATCAGGATCAGTCTCCTTATCCTCTTTTTCCTCAGGCTCTGATGTGGGATCAGAGTGGCAAATGAAGTTGAATAACTTCTCTTGGGGGTCTGAGGGGGAATACACAAATGGAAAGTGGGGAGGGGTAGGACTGTTTCCCTCTGGCTCAGGTGATGGAGTTGGGTCTTGGGGGGCTTTGGCCTTAGAAGGCTGCTTCTTTGGGGTAGTCTTGGCCTTTTTGGCCTTTTGTAGGAGTGATCTTGGACTTTAAGGCCTTGGAGACCTTGGGTGCAGCTTTGGTAGTTGACTTGGGAGGCATCTAAAAGTGAATTAGTTTAAAAATATGAGCACTTTAGGGGCTGTTTTCAAAGAGAAAAATTAGAATGTTTTTAATATAAAAGTAATAATCTTTTACACAGAATTGTAGAAACTATTTAAAAATATATAATATCAAAATTTCAATGTTTTTTGTCTTGTAAAAATAAATTTTTTATTAGTAACACAAGTAGGCAAAACTTTGAGTTTTGACTGAAAACTTGCTTTCAAAATGGTGTTTTCAAAGTGATGTAATTGAGGTGCTGTAGCTCAAAAACATAGTGTTTTCGACCATTTTTATATTAAATTAACAAATCTACAGTGGAGCTACCTCAACTGGGCCAAATAGCAAAACTTGAATTTCTCAAAAACTAGCTTATACAACTGGAGTTAAAAGTACCCAGTTGTTTAGAGGAGATCAAAAAATATATATCTGCAAAGTTTCAGTTAATTTCTTACATTCTTTATTAATATGGTTTTGACATGAAATAATACTTTTGAAAAGTGGAAAGCAGGAATTGCGGTGGGGGAATCAATATAGCATAGCCTGGCGTCATAGGTAATTTCCCCTTATTTTTCCCTATCCATTGTGCGCATTGAATCAATTGGGTGATATGAAACTTGGTGGAATTCAAAGTGACATAAATCAAAATGGTGTAATCACCCCCTTCCATATTAAAATCACTATTAAAATATTTTATTAAGAAAACCCTTATCAATGTATCCATGAATAATAAAGTTATAAATTACATATAACAAAACTGGTTTTTTTACCCAGCAATGATAATCACTAGAAGGACTATCATAGTGGCCTTATTTTATGTTGTTCTTAGTATAAGTATCTTGGATTAATACTAAAGGTACATCTTCTGGCTTTATACAACGGGCTTTATTTTAGTTCAGGTATAAGCTTATTTTAGTTAAATATAAATAGCGTGATTTGAAATGATGTAAAGTCAAGATGGCTTGAACACGCCCCATACTAAGTGATTTCATATGTAAATAAAGTTAGTAAAATAAGATTTAATTAATTTGACTTGAAGTGACAGAATCAAGATGGCGTAAATTCAAGATTTTTATTAATAAAGTATATGTAAATTTTAACTATTTTATTGTTTTTTTAATTTTTTGCAATTCAAAATCACTAACGCAAAAAGGCCATCTCAAATTAAATTTGAGATGGTGTAAATTGAAGTGGCGTTTTTGAGATGGCTTGTCCTACTGGTTATTTACCATATTGTGTGTTAAAACGTTAAGAAGCTCTCTGTACTAATCCCCAAGTTAAAGTGTCAAGTGGGTGAGTGTTGAGTGGCGCTCATAGTGTGTCACATATTAATTTAGCCCTAATTCCGAGCCTTTGGTTAGTTAAATGTCAAATCAGTTATGTGATGAGTAGATAGTGTTAAACAGGGTGAGAGTCAACTTTCTGTTTTTTATAAATTACATATGAAATCTATTAATAAATTGGGCTTAATTTATTTGGCACCACTTGATCTACCAACCCAGAATAGACATAGTGTAAAACAAGTGGGTTAGTTGATTAATGTATATACTGCTAAATCCAGTATAGTGGTGCTTGGGAGCTTGATTTACAATTGTGGATATTAATAACCAATATATTAGCAAATAATAAAATTTATATAAACACAGATGTGTTTTATTAATAAAATTAGAATTTGGCTTAAAAAGTGTTGATTTGGCCACTTTTACTTTTAGATTATCAATTACAGGTGATTTTGATTCTTATTGGGAAATTTACATATAAATTACCCCTTAAATTGCTCTTTGAACTAACAGAATTATTACACAGAGTTGACTTCCAGTGTTTTCAATCTCAATTTTAGATTTCAAAGCCCTTAATCACTAGTAAAAATTAACTTAAATCACTTAAGCCAAATTTACATATTGATTTAAATATGTGATAGTCAACTTCATCACAGTTGCCTTCAAATTAGTGCTAATCATATGATGGGCTCTGCCTGCCCAGCCTGCGGCCCAACCAATCCCCAATTCTGATGGGCTGGCTGTCCAGGGTTGGTTCCCTGACAAATTTTATTAAAATTTTATTTTTAACTCTTCTGAGTTGCTCACATTTTTATTTGAAATTTGGTTGCAGGATTTTCCAATCCCACAATTTTCCCAACAGGTTCTAAATCTACAATAAATATACCTTAAGCAAATCCTTATTTTCACAACTCTTCTACTCATCCCTATTCTGCTGCCTCTTTTTTGATCTCTACTGTTGTATACTACTTGCTAAAATACATTAGTGTATATTTTGAGAGATCTAATCACTTAGCAAAGTTTTCTTTGCTCAAGATAATTGTCTGGCCAAACATTTATCAGTTACCTGATTTTTTCTTCAGTAGTGTCACAAGTGACAGCTTCCTACCATCAATTAGCAAGGTAGAATCCCATTTAAAGGATTCAAACCATGAACCCCTGCAGGCCACCAGCCCAGCAGCCCATCTGCCCGTGTTTTTTGGGCTCAAACCAGAAGTGGATTTGACTTCAGAGAAACCTCCAAGACCTGGCAGTGAAGTACTGTAAATTCAGAACCTGAACGTAAAAATTCAGGATTGTCAAATCCTTGGTCCAAATTCCAAATCACTTTTGCAAGATAGCCTTTTTTAATTAAATTAAGTTTTTTGAGTATTTATTTGAATTTTTAAAAATGCGGGAACTCATAGACACTTTGCAAAGTTCAAATCAAACTGCATATTTCCAATGGACAAAATGAATTAACTGGAATCAGATTTGAAGTGTTCAAATCCATCAACCATTTCCATTAAGTTTACTATGCTTTTTGGAATTGCAGTATTGTCAAATCCAAGAACCAAATTTCAAATTGCTTTTGAATGCCACTAGTAAAATCAAATAATAATTGCAGGAACTGGAATCCAAATTGAATGTACAGTAAGTAACTAGGACAAATCAACCCAAATCAAGAAGCTCCACTCTGGATAAAATCAAATGAAAAATCCAATATAAACACCCATGTTTAGACATGAAATTAAGTGAAATGAAAAATTATCTAAACTGGAAATGATGCAATATTATGCACGTTAAATCACTAATATAGCAACCATAAACCCATATAATGATTTATGAGCTACTCTCCTGATGACGCAGAAATTTTTTAAAAGTTTCAAGGAAGAAGGAGAGGGGGAAAGATAAACCATTAGTTTACTAACTATGTATTCATGTATTGCTACTAAGAATACTTGATTACAGTAGATTTTAAAAAAACACTAATAATAAAGTAGAATTATATATTACAATCTATCTTATCACATTGTCTTTCCTTTGGTGTGTTGATAGTGTGCTTGCAATTAATTAGACAGCTTCACCTCCAGTTGCCTTGGCAATAGGAGTTGAAGCTGTCCAATTAATTGCAAGCACATTATTGACACATCAAAGGAAAGACAATGTGATAAGATAGATTTTAATATATAATTCTACTTTATTATTAGCATTTTATTAAAATCTACTGTAATCAAGCATCTAAATTTTAGCCGTCCTAAAATGGAATAGGGTGATTTTTGAGAATGCCTATGATTTCTAAAAGAATTAGCACAATCCACTCTATATCATTTAGTATCCTTTTTGAGACACCAATAAATTATATTTATTTCAAATTCCTTGCAATTATGATTTGAAACTTGGTTCTTGGATTTGACAATCCTGCAATTTCAGATTCATTAATTTTTACATGATGTCCATGATTTGATTGAAATACAGAAAATCTCAAATTGTACATAAGAATCCTGCATTTCTGATTCATGTATCCTGCATTTGTTTGCTGAGTTTTGTCTTTTGTTAGTTGAGTTATCTGCTCAAGAGATTTGAAATTTGCCAATTTAAATAAATCAAATAAATCAAAATAAATGGTTGATTTTATTAAATATTTTATTTTTCACTCAGCTGAGTTGCCTGCAAAAGTGATTCAAAATTTGGACCAAGGATTTGACAATCCCGCATTTTTATGTTCAGGTTCTGAATTTACAGTAACTTCCACTCTCAAACCCTGCCTCTTGAGAAAAATCCCAAGCCCAGACAATGAGATTGACGACCTGAATGATGCACCCACAACCTTCTGGGCAGCTGACAATGAAACACCACCCGCATTACCCCAAGACCAAGGCCCGCAAGGAGATGACAAATACATTGTCTCAAAAGGGGAATTTGATATTCTCTGCTCCAATCTAGCCAGTGAAGACTTGACAACTTTGGGCACCCCCAGGAATGTGCAAACCCTTGTAAGCGCCACCCCTTGGGCCACAAGAAATTGCAAAAGTTTTCCCAAGTTTGATGAGCATACTTATACCCTGGAAATGCCAGGAAGATGCTCATCACCATCCTTACAATAAAGTGTTATGAACCTTTGGTTCATGCAAGTTATCCTTACCTTCTTTCAGCACTTTATCATATACAGTTTGATCTCTCTGGCCCCGCCCCTGCATTCAACCATTTTCAAGAAACTTCAGACCAACTTCCTGAGTTATACCTTCCCCCTGGAGTCCCATAAAGCCCTGTCCATTTCACTGAGCATTCTTCTGAACCCAGACTATACTGAATTTACCATTGAAGAGATTTTCCTCTACGACCCCAAAGCCTAAACCATAAAAACTGAGCTTATTGGTTGTGAAGGAACTTGGATCACCAAACAGCCCTTGCTATCTCGCAATAAGTACAGCCACCTGCCTGTATATCTAGTACCCATGACTTCCCCATTGACCCTGCAACCTAACTGCCTGCAAAAACCAGCGGCAATTAGCAACTCCACATTCACTCAGATATTTGGTGTCCTGTATATCACCCTTACAGGCCTAATTGACTCTATGATGCCTTCTAGCAGGCCTTGATGTTGTGCCCTGCCCCAAAGGGCAGGCTCTTTAAAGACTATAAGTTTAAGTTCAAACTTAGGTTTGATTTAAAATTTATTAGTTTTATTCAGTCAAGACTCTTACTTTGATTTCTTTTGCTTTTGCTTTTTGTGTGTGGTTGCAAGCTCCCTTATCTTATTTTCTTTATAAATAATATTTTAGTAGGTTTTTTTTCTTTTGCTGCTTACGCAACAACTGCACACCCCATCTCTGCAGTTGCAGATCTTTGGGTTGCCTGTATCAAGACTATCCTTCCCCAACTACCATATTTTTCCCTGGGCCATCAGTTTTTACCTGTAAATATCTCTTTGTTTTTCCCTTGAAGATCTTCCCAGGGATCATGTTTCTTA
The DNA here is from genome assembly GCA_014839935.2 of Entomophthora muscae. NCBI lineage: Eukaryota > Fungi > Entomophthoromycota > Entomophthoromycetes > Entomophthorales > Entomophthoraceae > Entomophthora > Entomophthora muscae. Next base: position 97,141 of record QTSX02001661.1, on the reverse strand, counting down.
TCTATAAATAAAGGCTTTTAGAAAAGTGGGCTTTTAAGCTGAAATTCTAAGTGGTTTCCCCCAAATCACTGTTACAGGTTTTTTTCTTCTTCAATCTTTTAAATTTACTTTTCAATCTTAAACCTTTTAAAAAATTCAAACTTATATTTTTAGTCATAGCTTTTGAAATTAACCTTTAAAGTTATAGTAAATAAATTTCTTATCTGATCTTCATTTTTTTCTAAATTTGCTAGTGTTTTAATAGCTAGGATAATTAGAATGAAGATAGCCAGACAACAAGCAATTGGCTTGTTGTCATCAATTTTTTATGTGAGGAATAACCTCTCTACTTTCATGTTAAGATACTTCCACAGAGAATATCCTGACGTAGACATTCCTTTAGTTACAAATAAATCTTTGTTAAACACATTATTTTATATAGTTTGTTTAGGTTTAGTGAATTCAATGACACCTTTTGTGTCAAACTATAAGTTTTTAGCAGGCCTCATAAAGGTCCTTTTACAAACAGTACCTACTTTTCTTTACTTGTTAAATCTCAACCCAGACGCTTTACATGATATAGTAATTAATCTTGCACCCTATTGGGCAAGACCTTACACTTGGGCATTCTCAGAAGATCCCTCTCATACATTGTAAAGTTGGCCCCTATCCTGTGGTGGTACTTTCCTTCTGGATCTGTGGGCTGTCTGCCCATAAGTTCTCTGGAACCCGCCACTGGATGGATTCCTGAAAAGTAGACTGCTTGATTTTTTTCTGTCCAAATGCCTATCTTCTTTGTTGTTTACAGTACAAGGACTAATTCCTGACCATAAAAATTAAAGAATCAGACTGCTCCAGCTTGCACATGTCTTATTCTATATTAGCCCTCAAGGAATTCATTTGATAATCAACCTCACGCTATAACCAAAAACACAAATATGCACTCTATAAGTGTATATAATAAAAACAGAAGGCTTAAAAGTTAGAGAATCAACATTGGAAGATAAATATTGTTGTAATGGAGCCTTGATAGACTTTTTGTATTGGGGGCATATCACAAGTGTACATATAGGAAAGTGGTATTTGAAAAATAGTCTGTAAGAAGCCAAGGTTTTATCCTACTGAGGGGTCAAGCCTTATAAAAATTTGGAGGTGCTATCCTTGATGATTTTAATCTGAATCTGAGAAAAAACTGTTTGCCAAGAGGGAGCAGTTGTTGATTTCACAATGTCTTAATGTGTAAAAAGTAAGATATAGCTTGCTTTTACAATTTGTTTCAAAAAAATATAATTCCATAAAATCTATATAAACATTGATAAAGAAAATGGCACATCCTCCTTTTATAAGCTTGAATACTATTTGAGACAAGTCAAAAGCAAGTTTTTAAATAAAAATAGATTTTACTTTTCACAATAGTATGTAAACTTTTTATATTCACTCTAACAACTTTATGTTGCAACTGAGGTTTGAACCCTGCCTGCTAATGTATCTTACAATACACAGGGGGCGCTTGATGAGTTGCCCCTTGATGTATCTAACGTTATGAATGAGTCTGATGGCAATGTCAAATGGCAGACACTTTATCCTAATTAGGAGCGTTGCCAATTTGACCTGCTGATCCCCGCACAAGTTATTCCTTGGCTCCAAACCCTACATGGAACTCCCCACTATGCCACCCCCTTATGGCCTTGTGGCTTTCCCCATTTAGTATATTAATCACAATATCCTACAATAAACAATACCTTATTTTTATTATTCTGTCCTTTCCTGTTGGACTGTTGTCTTCCCCAATTCCAAATACTGAATCCTCATTGGTTCAGTTGCAACAGTGGTAGCAGAAGTAGGTTCCAACCTATTTCAAAAAACAAAATTCCCCCAAGAAAGGACGGAGTATGGGCCGTATGGCTACTCCACAACAAGAGATGTTCCTTCCAATCCCCAAGGGGGACATTCCCAAAGGATATTTCATCTATCAAGATCATTTAGTTCTTACCAATGTATACAATTGGCTCCGCCTTGGGCAGCGTGACGCTAGCGTCACCCCGCCACAGTTGGATCTGTCACAACGTATGCTCAACCTCCAACTAGAGTCCTTCACTGGCGGTGTCAAAGGAGCTGAAATTGTCAGTTGGCTTCAGTCCACCAAAACGCGCCTCTGTATCTTTCAGGTTCCCAAGTCCATGTGGGTCACCACTGCATCTGGCTGCCTTACAGGGCCTGCCGCTGTGTGGTTCACCAACTGGGCCAGCCAGGAATTTGACGTCACCTGGGCAACATTTTGAGATGCCGCCAAGTCCCGGTATAGCAAAACCTTCTCCCCCATTATCTTGGGGACTCCCCTCCTAGCCATCAAGCAGACTGGTTCTGTCCCCAATTATCTTGCCGCGTGGCAACAAGCCCTTGCTGCTGCCCCCAAAGCAGTGACCAATGGGAACGCCATGTTGCTCACTCTCACTGTCAATGGGTTAAAACCCCATATTTGCAAGTGGGTTCCTGTAGGCCGCTGCACCTCTATTGACAACTGTTATAAAGCCATTTTAGAGGCCAGTAACCAGGCTTCCATGGGCTTCTGCCACACCAACAATACTCCACCCCAACCATGTCCTGCATCTAACAATGGCCAAGGTCAAGTGGGCCGTTGCCAACCTTTACAAAAAGAAGGTGCAGCTAAACGCCCCTGCAAGGGGGAACTCCAGCTAGCGCTAATCAAGGACCAGGGAAAAGCCTGGGGGTTGTAACAACAAGAGGCCCTACAACCCCAACTGACCCGCCCTCTCAGCCCTTGCTTGCAAAGAATTCCCGCAACTACAACCTCCACAAGGTTGAAACCCTAGACGTCTTCCAGGTCCATAGCAACAACCCTGTGTTGCAAGCTGCTCATTCTGCAAATAAAGTAACGCGCTTGTCTTATCCATTCTGTTTCCGTAGGAACACCCACAAGTTACTGGTAGACACCGGGGCTGATCACACCATGGTAGATCAGGCGTTTGCTGACTCCCAATAATTAGACCGAGTACCCAGCAGGTTCAAAGCAGTACACGTAGCTGATTCCAGCAGGACTGCCATCATCCACAAGATGGTACCCATCTCTGTAAGAATGGGGAACGTCCAGGTTAAGCTCTCTGGACCAATCATGGAAGACCTCAGCCACAACGTAATTGCTGGCCTTGACTGGCTCTGGCATAACCACATTACATTAACTGGGATACCTCTGTCATCACCCTCAATAGGAATGGGGTGGGTTTTCAGATTTACCTCATGGAAATGAACAAGCTACTACATGACACTGTGTTTGTCAGAATGACAGAAACTGGCTCATACAACTTCAAGGGGGGAACTAGACTTTAACCAATGTTCAGTCAAAGTTATCTGTGCAGAACCATCTGCAGTCCCTTCCTTGTTGTTGTAAATAATGGCATTCACCATGTTTTGATTTCGCCTTTGTTGGGCCATTTTGAAGACAAATCTCTTGCTTTTGCTTTTGACTCTCAAAATGGACTGGCTTCTGCTTCAGGAAATATGATTGTTTGGCTTCCTGACTCTGCGCAACTAACTTGCCCCACTCATGCTTGTGGCAAGTGATCCTACCGTCCTGGTAGTGTTTTGTGGTATTCTCAACCACTATATATTACATTTCCATATTTATCAATAAAATTAAGTTCTATTCACATTTTTGTCTTTGTGTCTTCTGTACTTCTGTGCCTCTCTCTAGCCACGCCTAGTAGAGATTATTCATCCAGGGCCGCAAGGTAAACACTATTGCCTTCCCTGTCATCTAACTGAGACTTAGTACAAATACAATCCTAAGGTTAGGATTCCCCGTTGTGTGTCTGTGCTGCGCCTCAGAACACAACAAAAATGGTGCTCACTACAGGGGCTGTAAGCCCCTCGGTTATCCCTTTTGCATCTATGTTTGCAGGTCCCTTGCCTCTGCCTATTTGCGAGTTGACCTTGCCTGAAATTAATAGCCCTCCTATTGAGGAAGACATCGCTGACCTGCCTATTGTCCCTATTGTACTGAACCTTGGGAATGGTCCCCGCTTAGTTGCTTACTCTATGGGTACCCCTGACTTGGAACAAGTCATGGCGGTAGCCCTTGGGATAGCTCGGGATGGGGCTATCCCTCGCCTTCAGTTACAGTTTAGCTGTGCCAAATACTATGAGTTAATTGTGGCCCCTCAGTTTCCACAACATCTACTCTCAGTGGCTGGCTCCGCTGATCATCTGCTGTCATCCTTTGTACAGCCCGCCTTGGCCCACCACCAGATGGTGTTGGGACTCCATGTTCAAGAAATCTCGTCTCTACAAGCAGCTGTTACCCATCATTGGGACCAGTTTGCTGCCTAACAACAATGGATTCATTCCCTGTTCTCCCTGATATCTGACAATCAACGTGATTTGGTCACCTCTCAGACACGTTTAGTCAATTCCATCGAGCAAATGCGCCAGTTTATCCCTGAGTACGTTAGGGAGCAACTACATGAGTTTCACCAGTTAGAACAACCCTGGCAAACTCAAGTAGACTCCACCCTAAACGCTTATCTCTCCAATTTTGAACGCCTAGTGCAACAGCTCAATGCATTCAGCGTCTATTCCTTTGAGCAATTGCAACAGGTAGCTGACCTTGCAGCCCAAGTTCTAAATGAGCTCAGTGCAGAATTTGATCAAGAGAGAGCTACCACTGCTGCAGCTATTGCCAAACTTCAGAGTCAGGTGAATGAGCTGTCCACTCCCAAACCTGATGTTCCGCCTTCTCCCCCTGCTGATGATCTGGTGGACAGAGAGCAGAAAATCTGGGAAGCCATCCGGGAATTACGTGCTTCCACTTGTAGCCAAGGACGTCCTGCTGAAATGCCTCAACCTGATCCCCAGGTTATTGCGCTGACTGCTCAGGTCGCTGAACTACAGCAAGAAGTTGCTGCTTTACATGAGGTAGTAACGGCCGCGGCCAGTCCACTCAGGGTCAACAAAGAGGATGGCTGTTGTCCTGGTTTGGCGGGGGCTCCTCAAATCCACTGTGCCAGAGAGTTGATTGCCCTAGCTAATGAGGTGGATCATTTGAAACAAGACCAGACTGAGTTGGACAGGGACGTACAGAAGATGAGCGAGTTGATCAATTTGGTAAACAACAGATTTGCCCCTTGCCTATCAGTGGGGCCATCCCTTACTTTGCGGCTGGCTGGGCTCTCCACTGTTGTCACTACCCAAGGACAACTCTGAGATGTTACTGAACAACAGACCACTCTAGCCAACACTACGGGTGCCAGAACCACTGAGACTCTGACAACCCTTGAAGAAAGTGTTCAGCAACTGTGGGCTAGACAACCCCCCTCCAAATCTGAAGCTGAGTTCTCCCCGCGCATAAATGTACTCAATAGCAACAATGGTGGTCCAACTCCCAAGGCACACTTCAAGCCTACTTTTAAGCAAGTCTTTGGTCCTAAAACCTCAACTATTGCAGCCTTCTTAACTATTTACAAGACAGCTATGAGACAAGCATCAGATGAAGTCAAGAAAGAACATATTCTGACTTGCCTACACCCAACCTGTCAAGAGGTAGTTGTACCAGAGCTGCCCTCCATCAAGACCTGGGAAGACATGAAACAGCTCCTGATTGACAAGTTTGGTGGTGGTCTTAGCCTGGAGGTGAAAAATGATGCTTTCATGCACATATCCTTCAAGCCCAAGGAGACATTAGCTGAATTTGCCAACAGATTTTACATGGAGGGACAACAGTTAATAACAAGCAGACAATTGACAGCGCATGAAGCATATATGGCCTGCACCCAGGCCCTCAAGGTGAATCAACTTCTATGCCTCCATTTCAAGGCCTACAAGGCTATGCTGTCCTCCATGAAAAGTATAAAGACACTGCTCCAAGATATGCACCTTACCTATTCTGGGGCAGATGTTTGGGAAAGTTGTGCCACTTCCAACTCTGGCTCCTCTTCTTGCGGCCCTTGTATCCTCACTATGAACTCCCAAAATCCTCCTCAACATCAAGGTTGCCACAACTGTGGTCAGATAGGCCACCACTCTTGCGTCTGCACCAATCTGCGGGTTGAAGGAGCTGATCCCAAGGATCAGACAGGAAAAGAACAGTCAACCTAGAGGTGGAGACGCTCTTGGTTGACAATTCTTCCCAGTCTTCTCCTACACCCCTGCCTGCTACTGACTCTGAGCCTGTCAATGATGAAGCTCCTCCTATCCTCCTCCTGTTCCATGACAATTCTGATGTGGATGAATCTGATGTTGAAGACCATGATGCATACGGGTATTCTGTTCTTGCCGTCCCTGAGACTATTGCCGTTGCCTACAAGCTTTGATCTGGGAAGACTACAACTACCACCAAGCCCTTGTCTGAGGCCAAAGCAGTTGTCTCCCGCCCATATCTTATTCAGGAAAAACGGTCCCCTGTATTAGTGGAATCATCAGAGGAAGCCGCTGAAGTTGCAGACACCTTTTTCAAGAATGCATCTGTCTCACTCCCCCTCCAAACTGTATATAAGGAGTTTCCGGTACTACAATGCATGATTGAGAAATGGGACAAGGAACTAGCTGAGGACCAGGATATCTTGCCTGTTCTGCCACCCTTTGGACGCACCACCACCCGAGTAGAGATATCTATCCAGAAGGTCAAGATCAAAGCTGTCCTGGACACCGGTTCTTCTGTCAATGTTGTTTCTTCTAAACTGGTGAAGAAACTTAAACTTGCCCCTGATCTCAACTACCATCAATCCTATGGCACCGCTGGTCTCTCCATGATTTGTGCCATTGGTGTGTACTCTGCCTTACCAATGCAATTTGGTAAACTCCTTTTGGCTGCGCCAGCAGTTGTTCTAGACAATGAGAGCTATGACCTTTTGGTTGTTACCCAGTTCCTTTGGGAATATAATGGGATCATCAACCTAAAGGATAGTTATCTCTCTATCCTATGATACAAAGTCCCTCTGATCTTTGAAGAGCCAATCAAAGTTCCTGGTAAACATTTGAAGACATGTACTCTGGAGTACCCCACTGGAGTTTTCACCCTAAAATACCAAACCCATTCCACCAACATGAAGTGTCCTCCCATGGCTTGTCCTGCAACTGAGGGAATCCCTCTCATGGCCACGTCTGCTATCACCATCTCTTCAGGCTCTCAGGCTATCATAGACTCCCAGATATCATATGAACTACCTGAACGGACTTTCTTAGAAATATACTCCCCTCCTTTTCTGGGGTGTAACAAGCCTTACATTTGTCCTGGAATTCTGGACGTCTCTCACAAGGATCCTGTTCAGTTACTAGTTGCCAACCTTACTGCGCTTCCTATGACAGTATTCAGAGGACAGGTTGTTGGTTACAGAAAGTTGTTAAATGCTCCTGATGTTGTGTCTCTTCACCCTTTTGGAACGTTTCAAGACTTTAACCTACCCAAAGACAAGCCTCAAGTCCTATCTCTGTTCACTGCCCAAGACTTCCCTCAGTTGTCCTCAGTTCAACAGAAAGAAGTGCTTGATTTACTAGACCAGTTCTCAGATATCTTTGCTAAAGATAGTACTGATTATGGGCTGGCTAAAGGTGTAATTCATCAGATTGACACAGGAGATGCTCCTCCCTTTTGTGCCAAGCCATATTGTTGCAGCCAAGTGGAAGATGCGCAGGTTTTGAAGGAGCTCAAACAACTGCTGGACGCTGGACTGCTAGCTCCCTCTCAAAGTCCCTGGGCTTCCCCCTGCTCATCTTAAAGAAAAAGGATGATGGACACCGGATTGTGATGGACTATTGAAGGTTGAATTCTCTAACTAAGAAAGATTCCTATCCCTTACCGCGCATTGATGATGCTCTTTGACGCCTTGGAGGTTCTAAGTTTTTCTCTGCCATGGATTTGGTGTCTGGCTACTGGCAAGTTGACCTCTCTACTGAAGACCGTCAGAAGGCTGCGCTCATCACATCAGAAGGATTGTTTGAACCTACCTGCATGCTGCAAGGGCTCTGTAATGCCCCAGCAACTTTCCAGAGGACCATGGATTCCATTCTGTGTGATTTGAAGTTGTTGTGTGTCTTAGTCTACCTAGATGATATAACAGTCTTCAGCGCAACTTTCACTGATCACCTAGCCCATCTTAAAGAGGTGTTCATAAAGATCCAAGAGGCTGGCCTCAAGTTAAAACCCTCTAAGTGTGCTTTCTTCAAAGAGCGCCTTGAATTCCTGGGCCATGAAGTAAACCAAACAGGGATTTGTCCAATGACTAAGAAGGTTAAAGCCATCAACAAAATGCTTCCGCCCATCAACCTCAGAGAAGTACAAGTCTTTCTGGGCATGATGGGTTAATATAGACAATTCATTCCTGACTTTGCTGATACCAGCAAACCCCTGGTCCAACTATTGTGTAATGTCCCTTTTGAATGGACCGCCAGCCAACAGCAAGCCTTCAAGACTCTAAAGCAGAAACTCAAAGAAGCACCCATTTTAGTGTACCCCAATTACAATAAGGAATTCATCTTGTACCCTGATGCTAGTGACCTTGCTATTGGGGCTATCTTGGCTCAGCTTGACAATGAAGGTGTGGACCACCCTGTAGCCTATACTTCCTGTGTGCTGAATAAGCATGAAAAAAATTATAGTGTTACAGAGAAGGAATGCCTTGCTGTGCTGCATGCAGTCAAACAATTCTGCCACTATGTATATGGTACCCATTTCACTGTCGTCACTGACCACGCTTCTCGTAAATGGTTACAACAACTTAAGGAACCTGAGGGACGCTTAGCCAGATGGGCCCTCCGCCTGCAAGGTTATGATTTCACTGTGCTCTATTGCCCCAGGATTCAACATCAGAACACTGATGGGTTGTCCCAAATGCCCATTCTTGCCCTACATCCTGCTGAGGCAGACCGCCTGTACAAGCTAATTGGCTACCCTTCTTCCTGGGAAAGTGAGACAGAAGAGGTACAACTTGCCTTGTCCAAATTTTCTGAATATACCCTCATACGCGACAACCAACTCTTCAAGAAGGTGCAGGGTCAATACCTGCCATACATGCGCCCCAGTCTTTGCCTCTCCTTGGTGTCACAAGCTCATAAAGAAACTGGCCATGGAGGCATTGCCAAGACCTTTGACTGGCTTCAGAAGAATTACTTCTGGGAGAATCTTTGCCTGTTGATCCCAGATGGCATAGCTAGTTGCCATGACTGCCACCTTCAGAGGCCCTGGGCTGCTTCCCATGAGTTCAAATTGGTCCCCCCTCAACATGCCTTTCACACTGTCAGCATTGATGCTGTAGGTCCTCTTCCCCGCTCACGCTCTGGATGCTGCTTTATCCTGATTGCTGTTGACCACTTCAGCAAGTGGGTAGAAGCTCGTCCTACTAAAGACATCACTGCTAAGACTACTGCTGCCTTCCTGCTGCCTTCCTGCTGCAGGATGTTTTCTAACGCCATGGCTGTCCTCAAGTGCTGTTATCAGACAACAGGACCAACTTCAATGCCAAACTTGTAACCTCTGTTGTTGAAGCACTAGGAACTCACCAGTCTTTCTCTGCCCCCTATAATCCTTCCACTAATGGAGCAGTTGAGCGTGCCAACTCAACACTGGTTTCTATCATGAGGAAACTCACCTACTCTGACGCTACCAATTGGGATCTATACTTACCTGCTGCACTCTTTGCCTATTGTCTGATCAAGCATTGGGTCACAGGGTACTCCCCCTTTTCCATGTTGTATGGGCGTGAAGCCACCACTCTGTTGCTCTTGGGGGTTCCTCTACTCTCCTCTGATAAGGCCATGAACCCTGAAGACCACATCAAAGGCTTAGTCAACTGCATCATTGATATACAAGCCACTGCTTACACTTCTGCCTATAAGACTAAGATGCTCAAGCTCTCTCCTGACAACGCTGGGCGCTTCCCCTTGCCTGAGTTTGCTGTTGGTGACCATGTCCTATACTATCAACACTGTGTGGGTGGGTGCGTACACAAACTAGACTCCCTGTGGATTGGTCCTTTAGAGGTGAATTTCAAGTGAAGATCTGAGTACACTGTAAAGCTCCTCTCCAGTGGTTGCCCTTTTGCTTGCGTACACGCCAAACTCCTCTGCAAGTATCACCCCCCAAAGGCCAATCTAGAGGGGGGCAATGTCGTGAATAATGACATTCCCCATATTTCAATTTTGTCTTTGTTGGGCCATTTTGAAGATGAATCTCTTGCTTTTGCTTTTGACTCTCAAAATGAACTGGCTTCTGCTTCAGGAAATATGATTGTTTGGTTTCCTGACTCTGCGCAACTCACTTGCCCCACTCATGCCTGTGGCAAGTGATCCTAACGTCCTGGTAGTGGTTTGTGGTATTCTTAACCACTATATATTCCATTTTCATATTCACCAATAAAATTAAGTTCTATTCACATTTTTGTCTTTGTGTCTTCTGTACTTCCGCGCCTTTTTCTAGCCACGCCTAGTAGAGATTATTCATCCAGGGCTGCAAGGTAAACACTATTGCCTTCCCTGTCATCTAACTGAGACTTAGTACAAATCCAATCCTAAGGTTAGGATTCCCCATTGTGTGTCTGTGCTGCGCCTCAGAACACGACACTTGTCGACACCACCACCACCAGCGCTAGCTGCACTCCTCAAGAAGTACAAGGACGTATTCAGTGAAACACTCAAACAACTACCTCCACCCCAGGAGATCCAGCACGCTGTACAACTTCAAGGATCATTACCTAAAGCATAACCATTATACCGTCTCACACCAAAGGAAGATGAAACCCTCTGCCAGCACCTTGTGGACGCGCTTGATAAGGGATTCATTTGCCCCTTGCTCTCTCCATACGGGGCAGCAGTCTTCTTTGTAGCTAAGAAGGATGGGTCTCTCCGCCTGGTCACAGACTACCGCACCCTAAATGAGGTGACAGTTAAAAATAAGTACCCCCTGCTGCTGATTGACAACCTGTTTGATACACTTGCAGGCGCAAAGGTCTTTAGCAAGATCAATCTCACTGCAGGGTACAACCAGGTCCGCATTGCACCAGGGGGTGAGGCAAAAACTGCCTTCCACACGCGCTACGGGTTGTTTGAGTGTTGTGTCATGAACTTCAGAATGACCAACGCTCCCTCCACCTTTGCCATGTTGATGAACAAAGCCTTTGAGGAACTGATTGGGAAGTGTGTGGTTGTGTACCTTGACAACATTATTGTCTTCAGTCAAGATCAAACCACACACATCCAACACCTCTGTGCTGTCCTCAACACCCTTTGGGAAAACCAGCTAAAAGCTAAACCCTCCAAATGTGAGTTCCTCAAGTTGGAGTTGTTATTCCTTGGGCACACCATCTCTGCCCAAGGGATAAAGCCTGACCCTGCCAAAATCAAGGCAATCACTAGCATGCCGCCCCCCACTGATGTGGGCCAAGTGCAAACATTGCTGGACATGGTTGTCTATGTACGCAAGTTCATCCCCAATTGCGGGGAACTAATTGCACCTCTCACTGAGCTCCTCAATACCAGACAACGCTTCCATTGGACCCCCGCCAGAGATCAAGCCTTTGAGACGTTGAAGCAAAGGTTCACAACGGCACCAGTACTGCAGTTCCCCAACTTAAACCGACAGTACAAACTTGAGACTGACGCCTCTGACAGGGCCATAGGGGGCGTACTAAGGGTAGAAACTGACGGTGGCGTCTTCCTCCCCATAGCGTATGAATCCAGGAAACTCACTGACTTGGAACAATGTTACCCCTTCTATTATAAAGAGCTGGCAGCCATTGTACACTGCGTTGAGAAGTGGTGCTGTTACTTGGAAGGTGCGACCTTTCCATCCCGCGTTCTGACGGACCATAAGTCTCTCCAGTATTTCAACATGCAGTCCCATCTGACACGCCGCCAAGCAGGATGGGTTGAACGCCTGTCCCCCTATCAGTTACGCATCAAATATAAGCCTGGAAAAGAGCTTGTTACAGCCGACGCTCTTTCACGACTCTATGTAGTGTCCATCACTGGGGACAACAGTCTGGACCCAGACTGGCCCATGCTTTACCTGCGCCCTGAGGCAACCCGCTATGAGGGCCTTAACTCGGTTACCATCTCCAAGCTGAAGGACAACAAGAGTCAGTTCACCATCAATGCTGGAAACGTCTGTTGCCGAGCTGAGACAGGCAAGAAGACACTGTATATCCCCGCCCCACAACGAGGAGACACCATCTTGCACTACCACCAAACCTTGGGCCACATCAGAGGGCACAACCTCTTCAAAATCATGAAATGTAAGGTTTGGTGGCTGCGCATGCGCCAAGACATCCGGGACCTCCATGAGACATGTGTATTGTGTGAAAAGAATACGTCCAAACCGGCACCTCCTAAGTCTGTCCTACCCATCAAGGCTATGGAAACCTTCAAACAGTGGGCCCTTGACATTGTGGGGCCGCTTCCCGAAGACAGACTAGGTAAAAAGTATATTATTACCGCTATCAACTATTTCACGCGTTGGCCAGTGGCCTGGGCCACAACCAACCACACCACCACTACTGTTACCCGCTTTATTGGCAAAGAGATTGTGGCTCGCTTTGGGCAACCCAAGCGTCTCATCACAGATGGTGGGCCTGAACTTGTTAGACACGTTGTGAAGGCATACTGTGTCAAGAACGCGCTCCAGCATATGGTCATGACCCCCTACCATCCGCAAGCCAACGGGCGCGTGGAACGACTAACTGGCTCCCTAGTTCAATTGATTGCCAAGCTCTCACAAGAGCATCCTAAAACTGCATGGACTGAACATCTTCCCACCGCCCTACTGATCCTGCGAGCAAGAATCAACAGGGGCACTGGGTTCAGTCCCAACACCCTGGCCTTTGGAACACCTGACGGTCTGACAGGGGTTGAACAAGGGAAACTACGGTCCAAGGCTCCCGACAAACCCCCCTTAGTGCCAACTCCCTCCCTAGACCAGTGGCGCGCCAAAGCCCGGGAGATCGAACACAAGCAGATTGCAGGGGGAACAAAACACCTTGAAGCTAAATACGCCGTAGGTGACCCTGTCTACACCCTCAATCCCAATTCTGCCAAGTTAGAACCCAACCACCTAGGACCCTTCAAGGTAGCTGCCGTCTATGATAACCACACCTACCAACTTGAGGATGCCCAGGGAAACATCAAGAAACTTCACCACGATTGCTTGTGTCCCTGCCGCGCCATCCCCACACAAAGGTTGTTTGTGTGAACTTTCCCAGACCTTCCGCAGACTCCAGTCCTGGTGTCTGACAACAAGCAGGGGCAAGGGGGGTGTTGCAACCAAGTTTCCAGACTTGCCTGCTAACATATCTTACGATACACAGGGGGCGCTCGATGAGTCGCCCCTTGACGTATCTAACGTTATGAATGAGTCTGATGGCAATGTCAAATGGTGGGCACTTTATCCTAATTAGGAGCGTTGCCAATTCGACCTGCTGATCCCCACACGAGTTATTCCTTGGCTCCAAACCCTACATGGAACTCCCCACTATGCCACCCCCTTATGGCCTTGTGGCTTTCCCCATTTAGTATATTAATCACAATATCCTACAATAAACGATACCTTATTCTTATTATTCTGTCCTTTCCTGTTGGACTGTTGTCTTCCCCAATTCCAAATACTGAATCCTCATTGGTTCAGTTGCAACATTTACTAAATTTTGGATTTGATTTTGCTATATTTTATACGCTTTTATCATGATGCTTTTGTAGACTATACAAGCTTAACATAATTTTATAAAACCTACAAACAATTGATTGTATATTGCTAGTCGAACCTAAGAAAGAGAAAATATTGCATAAAATTTGATAATAAGAAAATAAAAATTAAGTGTAGTACTATGACACTAATGCCGTAAATTGATTTCAAAAAAGACAATATGATAGAGAGCATGGAATTAGTGGAAACAGTGCAAGTTATATACTTAGTGTTGTAAAAAACTTTCATCTATAACTAGGGATGCTTTGGCTCAGCCCCGGCTAGCTTCCGGCTTTTGGCCGCTTCAGCTAATGCGGAAGCATTTAATATTTAAGCATATTTAAATAATTTTTTAAAATTTGTCCAGGAGCCAGAAGCTGCCTGGAGCTTGGCCGAAGCAGCATTATCTATAACTGATTTTATGACAAAAATCGTGATAATGACTTTATAAACCATCTCGCTTTTACTTTTGAATTAATAGCTAGGTAAAACTTATTTCGAAATAAAGAAAATAAGTACTAATAGAACTCCAAATAATGAAAAATAAGATATTTTCTTACACTAAAAGGATAGGATTAATAAAATTGAATAAATAATATCAAGATGCAAATGTTAGGACCGGACTAATGCTTAGTTATCTCAACCACTCAAATTCTTTAAGCCGCAAAGAGATAGGTTAAAATACAAAGGGAACTTTTTTGTCGTCAAAAATACAGATCCCGGCTTTTTAGTGGGGCTACCAAAGCTTATTTTCGAGAGAAATCTTTTCTTTCTTTCTTTGGTAAGTCAGTAAGTTTATCACCCATCGACGCATCCTTTCTTCCTGAAGACCCTGCTTTAGAGGCATTTAAATTTAAGGGAGTTGATGAGGGGCTGCGATCAAAATTCAGCTTTTTACGCTCAGCTTCAAGCTAAAAGTATTAACACACGATCAAAGAGAAATATACCGTCTTTTTAACACGATCAAGTGTTCTCAAGAATTCCGGCGAGAGAGCTTCGCAATTTTCAACTCTATAGCCAGGCCTGATTCTTACTTCTTCAAGGACCAAAATGTCATTTCTATCCCAAGAACAAGGGAACCTGAAAGAATTAATCATCTCATAATGACGAGCTTACATTTTGTTCAAGGCGTTAAAGATTTCTTGGCCGCCTTCGGGTGCTTTCGAGTTATTCAGTCGCATTTTTTCATGGAGCCCAGCTATAGTTTTTTGTTCACGCGTGACAAGCACTTCTAGATTGAGATGTCGAGGAGAAGGTGCTGATGATAGGAAGACGTGGTCAATAGGCACATTTTGAACTTTAGACTCATTGGAGGCAATATCTTCTGCGTTAATTGGCGCGATACTTTGAATAGCATTGATTTTTAAAATTTGCAAATCGAAACGCTTTCCAGCTTCGGGCACTTTTCCTTTGGTATCTTCAGAAGGAACGCTTTCAGATTGTATATAAAGGTTAAAGAAAATAATAAAATCAAGGTATCATAAAGAACAAAAGGATATTAATCACAATGCAGTTAATGATCGGGTCGTAGGTATAGACCTCGCCAATAATTTCTTTTCCTTGCACAGTTATGATCTTAACCTTAAGATCGAGGATCCAAGTATAAGTGTTGGCGGCAGCGCCAAAGAAAGAGACTAAAAGTTTAGATAATCTTTTAGTCAAGGCTTACATCAGCTGATGAATTTCCAGTAGGGAGAAGATGAGTTAGGTTGGCACCAGCTGCAGGGGATCTATTAGCAAAGTATAAATAACAAATAAAAGGGGTAAATTTACTGGGAATGAGTTGTTTCGGCACCTTTTTCCATTTTGACCATAATACGAAAAAAATTGATGAGAAGTTGAGACAAAAAATAAGTTATAAATAAATCACAGGGTGACTGATTATGAAAGTAAATAGGAAAGTCAAATTAATTGAACAATGGAAAGCTCTGAACAATATAAATACGAAGTCTACTATTCTAAAGAGGATGGAAGAAAGAATTATAAAGCTGATTACGCTATTCCCGATTGAACCCTTAGTGGCTACGTCAGTAAGAGTAGGTCGAGATCTTGAATTAGGTCTCAAAGAATCGAATCGGTTCAAACAAAGGCTTCTCATTTCGTACATGGAGCCTAAATGAATGATAACATGAGCTCATTAGATTGTTACAAGTGTAGTTCAATAGAAGTGGAAAGGGAATAGTGAACTTGGTTGAGAAAATCTTGGTAAAATTGTAGATAACACCCCATAAGTTTATTTGACCAAAAAGGGAGAAGAAATTTGCCATGAAGATAAAATCAGAGGAACATGATGAGTTTATTAAAGAGATGTATAAAGCTTTTTATAGCTGCTAAAAGTGTCATAAAATATCTATGAAGGCAAGTAGTATACTAAATTTTTTATTTAGAAGATATTTTTTATTCTACTGAGGTTTCTGACCCAAATATCATTCTGAAGGCACTATTATTTTGTGGCCTTATAATCAAGTATCAAAGCATACTTTTTCCAAAAAAAGAGCAATTATAGATACTGCATATAAAGTTACATCTCCTCCTTAGGCCTTCACTTCAATCTTCACCAAATTCTTGGGGATTTCCCCCAAAAATTTGCCTGAATATTCTTCAAATATTTACTGAAAAAGCCCAAGAAAAGCCCTTACTCTATTACATGTGAAAGTATTCTGAAGACTCCCTCATATAACCCATCCAAGAGGCACTCCTGGGTAAATATCATGTGCAAGAGCAGCTGGGAGTAGTGGTATGTGCATCCAAAGAAGGTACCCCAATTTTAGTTGAGTTGATATTCCTTTTGATTCTTTCCATTCAAAATTTGTCATTATGTTGTGACCAAGATTACCTCCTCACACACTAATGTATCTCACAATACACAGGGGCGCTCATAGAGGCACCCCATAACAATCTAACAGCATGAAGTATCCTGTGGCTAATGTTAAGTTACGGGAAATATCTACTAAATGGGAGCAATGCCAATTCAAAGCGCTAATATCTTGCTTAAGATATTCCCAGCCCAAAATCTTATACTGAACCCACCACAGTGTCAACCCCTGGTGAACTTGTGGCTCCCTGATATGATATATCAATTATATTATTATCTAATAAACAATATCATATTACTATTCTTGTCCTTTCTATTGGACTGTTATTTTCCCCAATTTAAATACTGAACTATAATTGGTTCAGTTGCAACAGTGGTAGCAGCAGTTGGCTTGATTAATGACCTATCTAAAAAAAACCCCAAGAAAGGAAAAAGTGCTGGCTGTATGGCTACACCTCATCAAGAGACCTTCCTCCCTATTCCTGATGAGGACATCCCAGAAGGTTATGCTGTATATCAAGACCAGCTAGTTCTTGTCAGAATCTATAACCAAATCTGCCTAGGGCAGCACAACATTAGTATCACCCTGCCCCAGTCCAAGCTGTCACAACATATGCTGAACTTACATTTGGAACCCTTCACAGGTGGTGTAGAAAACACTGACATTGTAAGTTGGCTACACTTCACAGAAACACACCTCCCCGTTTGCCAAGTACCTGAACCCATGTGGGTTACCACTGCGTCAGGGCGCCTCACAGGTCCTGTCACCATATGGTTCACAAACTGGGCTGATTAAGAACACAAGGTTGTCTGGGAAGCCTGCAGGGACACTTCCAAGTCCTGATAAAGAAAAACATTTTCACCCATTGTAATGGGAACACCCCTTCTTGCAATCAAACAAACAGGGAGCGTCCCTGAGTACCTCGCTGCTTGGCAACAAGCACTTGCTGCTGCCCCAGAAGCCATTACTGATGGAAACACCATGCTTTTTACTCTCATCATCAATGATTTGAACCCTCTTATTGTAAAGCCCCATAAAATGAGGGAGTATTTTAGCTAGATAAGGCACCAAGTTGGAGACTTGGAATCCTGTAAGTGCCATCAAGATGGGATAGACTGTCATCATCCATCTAAAGACTTTGGCATGTACGTTAAATTGTCCAAAATTACCGGTGAAGTACGTAAGCACATAGAAGACAAAGAAATAGATTGCTACGTGCTGGGTGGAGCGGGGCAACACCAGCGTGGGCCAGGAATACATCTCGGAGGAGTTGAGCTGCGCTGGCTTCTTGTAGAAGTGCTCGTTGGGCGGTTTGTTGTAAGGCCCATGCTGGTGAGAGTGTTGGTGGCCCCCAATCCCAAGGCAGGCAGTGAGGACAGCAGAGAAGATTAAGTGGTTCATCTTCAGTTCCTGGGAAAGGGCAGACAAAGCTTAGTGTCTTAACTTTCTGTAGTGTAAAAGTTTTCTTGGGTATTGATTTATGTGATACTATTGAGGGGTAATTTCACTCAATGATAGCAGAAACTACCATCAAGTGATTGAGATTTATTATATACTGTCATCCTTAGTGGGGCATGAATAGTACAAAGCATTAGACAGGGGACCCCAAACACTTGGTGTTGTCTGGAATTCCCTTTTGGGAGTGGAATGGGAGTGGTTTTGCAAGCAATGAATTGTTATCCTTGGCATAGCATGGAATTGGAGCATCTTCAGGCACAGTAATGCATTTCAATCCAGCTTTTGCAGTTGATGCATTATTTGTAATGCTGGACTGCTTGTCAACCCCCTCCAGATTTGGTAGATTCCAAATTTGGGCAGCAGTTCCCCCTCCATTTGGGTTTGGGGAAATCGCCTTTTTGGGTTTCCCCTTTTGGCAATTTCCCCATTTGGCAGGGGCTGGCGGGCTGGCGGCTGCGCGGCCCGCGGACAGGGTATAAAACCCATCCAAATTAAAATTTTTATTTTTAATTCCTGTTTTGAAATCTCGGCTTTCCGCAGCAGTTTCCCCAATAAGGGGGAACTGCTGCCCTTTTTTGTTTTGTTTTTTATACTGCAGTGTGCTCAGAACAACTTCCTGAACGCCAGTGTTGTCAGGAATATTCCTGACACTTATCTGTTAGTGAGAGCCTGTGGGGTGTTGCACCTCCATTGAAAATTGTTACAAGGCTATTTTAAAAGCAAACAATAAAGCCACAATGGGCTTCTTCAGATCCAATGATGAGCCCTTTCAACCTTTTCCCATGCCTGGCAGCACCCACTGTGAGAGAGGGGGGCTAAACTAACTAAGTTCAGCTCCCATCCCATCAAAACAAACCACCAGGATGCCGCCCAGTGGAGGACTGGAACGGCCGCTCAAAAGGGAGACCACAAGGAGGACACAGGAGACAACTGAGGAAAGTAAGCGTTCAGCGCCATCAGCGCCAACCCAGTGAGCAGCCAGGGGGTACAAGTGGGAGTGGAAGGGAGCGCCACAGATGCGCGCAAAGGTGCAGAGGTGCTCTTCTCTAAGCCAAGAGGGGAGGACCTAGGCACCTCCTCATCCACCAGAGTGGAAGAAGCATGGTCAAGGACCCCCAAATCCAAATCATCACAGGTTAGGCTCTTCACCACAGCCTCCCCAGAATAAAGAAGACTGCCAGGCAAGCTCAGGAGGCTAGAGGGGGCCGTGCTTGCAAGTTGCGCTGAAGAGGAGAGTTTAGACCACAGGTCTGGTGAGGTGGACCACAAGAGGAGCAAAAAGGGGGCCAGAAAAAAATGCAACAAATCTTAAAACTGGGAGTATCATGGGTGAATTCTCCAGGAAATTCTGAGAAGAGTGGTGTAATTTTTTGATAAACTTTGGTCAAATTTGGGGACAACAAGGGCAGCCACAAGAAAAGAACCAAAGTAGGATCAGGAAGGGTTTGAGGAGCTTGGCGGTGTGCTCAGGCGTCTTTAAAGTGACCGGGAATGAAAGCGGGTTCAAAATTTAATATTTTTAGAGAAAAATACAAGATAAAGTAAGTTTTCATATTGAATTTAACTAAAACTTTAGGCTCAAACGTAAAACTTTAAAAGCAAAAGCAAAAACCGAAACGCTATACGCTGGAGCCAAATTTAAGGGTTCCAGAAGAGAGAGCGGGTTCAAACCGGGGCAGGTAAAGGTAATGTTAAAGACAACTACTAACACTTTAACACTTTTAGCTGAGAGGATCAAACAAAGACCCAAACAACCCAAACTGAAAATTAGTGTAGAGAAAAACCCAAAACTTTTAATAATTGAGAATTGACAAGCAGGGGACTCAAAGTCCCCTGGCCTTGTTAAAAGGGGTGGGATTAACAGAATTTGGTCACATGGCTTCCAATGTGGCATTTGATTGGGCAGAGGAGAATATTTGCTGACCAGGGCCAGGGGGACTGGAGGGTTCCAGTGTAATTTCTGCAACTCCCTCTGATTGGCTGAAAGGTAATGCAAGCATTTCAGATCTAGTTGGCTTTGTAGTTGTTGATGTGGCCCCATTTGATTGGGCATTCCTAATTGTCTTTAAAAGCAGGCAATACCATGCCAATAAATAGTCCAAATTAACTAGTGTTTCTTACCAAGTTGGAGCAACCAGAGCTGGGGGTCCTGCAGGATATACCAACACAAATCTTTCATCCACTGTGTGAGCTAAATCATTGAGGGAATTTAGTGGTTTTGCTGGGCTTGGTGCAGTCTTTTTTGTGCGACGAGGAAATACAGTCCTATCCAAGGCCAAAGGGGGCAGTGAATTTACACCCACAGTCAAGTAGAACACTGCCAACAGGATAATGGCAATAAGCACCTTCATGAGAGGGTGCATTTGTTGCCACAAATTGAGAATTCAGGAAAAGCCTGAGGGTTGTAGTCACAAGAGGCTCTGCAACTCTGCTTGACTCATACTCCCAATCTCTCTTCAATAAAAGTCACTGTGACCATAACTGTGACGGAAATGATCAGATAGTAGGAAGCAATCTCCAAGTGATGGGGTATAACCACCCAAAATCCACATGGAGTTGATGATTAACCACCAACAAAACTTCAAATACTGTTTGGTAAAATTTCCAAAAGATACACTAGGATTAAGCAAAATAATTAACCCTAACCAAAAAAGTCCTAGATAAATTGGCTGGGAGAGAATCAAGGTGTCTTCAGCATAGAATTCTGGACATTGAGATGAAGCAAGTGTCTTGGCTTCAGATATGGTGGGGAAAACTACAAGATTTGAGGGCATTGGATTAGCATTGGGAGGAGACAACAAAAAAGTGCTGACAACGGGACCCCATCTTCTGGTGATAATTTGACTTAGAATCAAATTATAGGGGATTTAGCGCAGCAGGCCAACTACAGGATGCATGATAAAATAAAGTTAGACCAGGAGAATATTTGATTTTATTTGAGTTAAAATTTTAGGGAGGACTCAACTCTTAAGAGTTGAACAGTGAAAAATTTCCCATATATATCAAAATTTAGCTTAGCAATACCACCTGGATCCTTGGCTCCTATTTTGTCTGCATTGTATAGTGAGTACCTGGTCCAATTTGCAAAGAATCTTTGTGTGACCAATTTCTGATGACTGTTCTGATAAATAAGGTTGTATCAGGTGACCCTTAGATTACATCTATTTATCAGTGTCAATCTACCATGGGTGATCAAATTATACTAACAAACTGGAGCAACAGTAACCTATTTTTGGTCAATAGTTTGATTTAAATCTGTAAAATCAGTTAATCTTGTTAACGGCTTTCCCGCATTTCAAGCTTTTTGACTTGGGCAAATGATTCCTGGCATCATGGAACCTACTGTGACAATAATGTGCATGAGGTGAAAACCCTAGACATATTCCAAGTACACGGGGATGACCCCATCCTCCAAGATATTCATACATCAAATAAAATCACTTTCTTAGATTACCCCTTTTTCTTCTGTGGAAATACCCACAAGCTCCTGGTAGAAACTGTAGCCAATAACACAGTGATCAATCAAGAATTTTCTAGTTCCCAACAGTTAGACTTAGTGTCCTTAGGATTCAAAGCAGTGCACATACAGACTTCTGCAGAGTAGTCATCACCCATGAAAAAGTACCATTCTCAGTAAAATGGGCATTGTTCAGGTTAGACTGTCAGGGATTCACTCCTGAGGTAAGAGGGAACCTAAGTAGTGTAAAAGAGCAGTTGGGATGGAAACTGTAAAGTTCTGTGGCCCACCTTTGGCCCTGGATTGGGATGTATTTCCCAGACCATTGAAAAAGTGGCCCACGTGCAGGCAAAACCCCTCCAAAACCTGGAGGACTTGGCCCACACAGTGGATGAACGCTTTGTGTTGGCTTTTCCAGCTGAAGTTCCCATTTCTCCTTTGGAGTCCCCTCCAACTGTGGAGGAGACATTAATTCAGCTAGATTATTTGTTGTCCTGGTGTTGCCTGGTCCTGAAACAACTAGCAGGCCAACAGAAAAATGCGGGCCACATGAATTCAGAAAAGCCTAACCTGCGGCCTGGGGAAATTGGGTATCAAATCCCGCAATCAGTGGTGTCCCAGGCTGCCAATTCCCCTGGCCTGGAAGTCCCTTGGCCTGAAATAATTGGGTTCCGGAGCTCTCCAATGGAGACGTCAGAGGAAGGCATTAGGGGAAATGCGCACCCTGAGTCCTTGGAAGGCTCCTAGTCAATTGGGGGGCTGAGTTTTACATCCGGGCCCGCGGCCCCTATTTTTCTTGATCTCAAACCAAGATAAGATTGGCTAGTACTCTTTAATAGGCTCCCCTTTAGATTGCACTCCAATAGCCCCTTTCATAACCCCTCCTGTCCTATCACCCCCCTTTGCATAAAATGGAAGCATGGGCTGTCAGATCCCTTGCTTACCAATTCCAATTGTTGAATAAACTCCTGACTTTGCAAATCTTTTTGTATTATTGAAGTTTGTTTAATAATAAAGTTAATTGGTTCAACACCTGCTGTTGTCCCTGCCCCATTTTCCCTGGCCCGCCTGCCCGTCGTTTTTTGTTAGGAATTGTTCCAAGTATATTAATTTGGACCATTTCCTATTATTTACCTGTGCACCTGGTCCATCTGCCCGGTAGTTTTAGCAAAAAAGGGGCAACCACTGAAATCATGTTGTCACCTTGGTACAAGATGGCTTTGTGGATACTGGTGCCTATTTCCCTCTTGTTCTGGTCCCTAAACCCTGTCTTTTGGAGCAAACTTTCCTTGATTTATCAATCTTCTGAGTTTATTCCTGGTCTGTTTGTAAATGTAATTGAACGTCTCACCCAGATTCCCATCAAACCAGGATCCTATGGTTTGTTCTCTTGGTTGTCTTCTCATCTTGTAGAATTGTTGCCACCTTTAGAATCTGTTACTACTGCAACTCCTTCTTCTGACTTGGACAATCCTTCCCCCTTGCGCCAAATCCCTGAGTCAAATGCAGAGGCCCCTTACACTTGGGATTGCTCTCTGTGGTTACTTACTGGAGCCATGGTCATGGCTTTGGATGCATACTTCCCTCCCCTTTCACATCTGGTCTCCTTTGGGAGGCCCCTTCAAGCGGCTATCCCAGTCTTGCACTGGATGGCATCCTGGTGGTTGGTCTCACCAGGATGGGATCCAGACTTTGTTAGTCTAGCCCCCTCTCTTACAGAAACCCACCAAGGAGGATCCTACAGGAATTAAAACCATCAAGGTATTCACTAAATACCCCCATAATTTATAGGAACCCAAGAACAGAGAAAAATGAGTCAATCCATAGTATATCACAACATACATCAAAACATACTAAGGAGCTCCTGGAAAAATCACGGGGGGCAAAGGAGGAGGTAATGGAGGGGGAGTTGTGGTCTTATCACATGTAGGGGAAATTAATATTTGGGTAAAGATAATCCCAAGCTGAAGATTTGGTAGCATCCTCGACCCAGATATTGGAGTCAAATTGGCACCATTAACAACAGGATAACATAAGGCTAGGCAGAAGAAAAGCAGAAGGAGTTTATGCTTTCAATCCATCTGAATTTAAATTTAGAACCACTAATTCACCAAAGTAAAAAATATAGGAAACATAATTTATTGATTCAAGAAATTGAAGTTGTTAGAGAACTGGGTGAATTCAAAGTGCTTCTCACTAAATAGTTGAAGGTTTGGCTTGGGAGTAATGAGTAATGTGAGGTGCAACTTGGGTTGCATGGGCTACCATTAACTTGATTCCTGTTTGGTCAAGTTTGCTTGACTGCTGCCAGCAAGAATTCAGAATTCAGATTGTAGCAGCCAAACCTGATACTTGAATAATAAACAACAAGTAGGGAATTGTGAGATAATTGTTGCATAAGCTGATAATCTGATTGGTATCTTATCTGTATGGTAATTTGGAGTTCTAGAGGGGGCCTGATCTCCCTGGGTGCTCATCTCTGATGATAATATTTGATTGGTATTCTTTATCTTTAACCAACTATGCTTTACTGAGTGGTGGCTGTTGTGGGTATAGTTAAAATCCATTGGTTCATATGTGTTCTGAACCTTTTT
This sequence comes from Entomophthora muscae, assembly GCA_014839935.2. Taxonomy (NCBI): domain Eukaryota; kingdom Fungi; phylum Entomophthoromycota; class Entomophthoromycetes; order Entomophthorales; family Entomophthoraceae; genus Entomophthora; species Entomophthora muscae. Next base: position 73,156 of record QTSX02001661.1, on the reverse strand, counting down.
TTCTTGCTCTCAACATTGGGATCATTGGTAAGCTTTTGCTCTGATTGATAATTGATTGATTATTTGATTTATATTGTTTAGAGCGGTTTGGAGGCTCCAAGTACAACTCCTGGTGAAGAAAACCATGATGTGAAGTGATAAAACCAAGTTCTTGACTGAATAAAGCTTTGATAAAATTATTATGATTACCAAAATACATCTCAAATATTTTAAGTGCCCAAACTAATAGTTTAGAAAACCAAGGTAAATACATTGTCTTGATTTCATAAAGATGATCCAATATCCATGAATTCTGGTTCTTTCCCTCCTTATCTATCAATAGGTTTATGCTGAAAGAATTTTCAATCCTTACATAGACTCTCTGGATCTAACATGAGCGGCCTCAGTGGCATGGCCTGGGTTGCTTCCAGGGAAACCTTTGGTCAATGGGAAGGGTAAAGCCTGGAAGGCCCAGTAGATGACATGGGCCATCCACATAACATAATTGGCAGCCGTAGCCCAAGGACACCACACTCCCATGTGGTTTCACTTGCTCAGTGAGCCCCAGCATGGTCAGGTAGGCAAACTCAAGCTTGCTGTAGTCATATGATGATACAGAGGGAACAAGGGGGAGTTCTCCTGCAGCGGCGCTCATGATTTGGCTTAGCTGGGCAAGTTGGCAGTAAAGAGGAACACCAGGAAAGAAGAGGTGGGGTGCAGGAGCAGAAACTATCTCCTTATCCAGAACTCTAGGAGATGGAATGAAGGCTGACATTGGTTGGTTGGAGGAAGCAAGAAGTTTCTCTGTTTCCCAGCACTGGTGTTGGTGCTGGAGGTACTCACTATTTGATAGCACTAGCAGTATAAAATTATTATAATGTAATAAACCCCTTCAAAGTATAAATGTTCAGTGTTCATTAACCAACAAAAGTTTATTAAGTCAAGATGATCTACCACTCCACAATGCACAAACTCTAGAGGTTACATCCCATCCTTATGGGGCGTTAACCCTAAGCATTGGCCCTAAAACCATAGCTGCACACAGATTCAACCCACAAAACGTGTATCAGGCTGTTCAATAAAAAAACGCAGGCAGCTGGCCCAAGGGAATTTATGCCCGGATTATTCCAGATCAGCACATTTAAATTGGACTTTCTACCCAGTTTTGGCTCACTGTTTTTATCATTAGGGCCCAAAAAGGGGCTCTAACCCAAATCTTGACCCTCTCAAACCACATGCACACCACTGACCACACATACAGAAAAAATCAAGCAACAAAAAAACGTGGGTCAAAGGCCCAAATTTTGTCTGGCCCGGTTTTATGGGATCAATACCAATTCAATCTGGAACTGAAGACATCCATAATCCAAAATTCCTGTAAGGTATTTTACCCCCAAAATGGGATATATAGCTCAAAGCACTCTTCTCCTTCACAATTTTCCTCCCTCACACAAGGTTTCCCCCCTTCCCTGAAGGTTTCCTTGCCCTCTTCTTATTTTTTACATTGTATAGGATACTTTTTATCATTTCTTTTGGTCCTATGGGCTTGTTGTATCAGTCAGAAATGTCTGGGCAACTTGAATAAATGAACTTTGGGATGACCAATGCTCCTGAAACGTTTGTCACCATGATGAACCAAGCGCTGAATGGCCTCTCAAATACATTATTCTACCTCAACAATATCAACATATTCTCAAAAACAAAAGAGGAACACCTTGCGCATGTCTGTGAGACACTTGATTGACTTGCAAAGCACAAGCTTTATGCAAAACCAAGTAAGTGCCAATTTATGGAAAAGAAACTCCTATACTTAGGCCACATTGTCTCTGACAGTAGCATCAAAGCAGATCCAGACAAAATAAAAGCCATAAATAACATGTAACACCCCACCTCTGTTAAATAGGTTAGATGCTTTCTTGGAATGGTAGCTTACCTAAGTAAATACATCAAAGACTGCGGAAAGCTCACCGCACCAATCAATGACCTAACCAAAGGTAATACCAAAAAGAAATTCATCTGGACTCCAAAATGTGACAAGAATTTCCAACTATCAAAGCAAGCTTTGATTGAAGCACCAATCTTACAATACCCTAATGACAACAGGTGCTACAAGCTTGAGTCAGAAACTAGTGACACCGTCATTGGCGCAGTCCTACACATCTGCCAGCCAGGGCAGCAAGATTTCCTGCCAGTATGTTACAAAAGTAGAAAACTAACCAACACTGAGCAGAGGTACCCAATACAGGACAAGAAATTGCTAGCAATATATCACGCAAGAAAGAAATGGAAATTTTATCTAGAAGGACATTTAAACGTCCAAGTACTAACTGACCATAAATCCTTAATCTATTTTAAAACTCAGATCGCACTCGCACAGCAACAAGCCAAATGGATGTCCCTGCTGGAGCAGCTCAATTTGGACATCCAATATAAAAAGAGGGAAGAGCTGGTCACAGCTGAAACTCTCTCTAGGCTATGCCAGCCAAGAGAGGATCATCCTGACCACCTGGACCCTGACTGGCCCAACCTATATAATAATGAGTACAAGACAAAAGGGAAAGACCCTTCAACATACCAACTAACCCACAATATATTAGTAAGGGGAAAAATTATTTCCATGTATCAAATGGCACTGTATAAAAAATCAGTAATGACAAACATGTTCCCTAAATCCCACTTGCACAAAGAGTTGACATCATATTAAGACATCACCACCTACTAGGACATACAAAGGCTAACAATATATACCTCACGCTAAAAGAGATAGTATGGTGGCCCAAACTTAAACAAGATATAACTGATGTTCTAAAAAAGTGCACAGTGTGCAAGAAATACGCCAGCACCAAGGCGCCTCAGCCAACAGTAAACCAGTACCTGACCCTGAACCATTCAAGGTTTGGGGACTAGACGTAGTGGGCCCTTCCCAGAAACTAAGACAAAGCAATGTTTCCTAATTGTAGCCATTGACTTTGCTACACACTGTCCTATATGCTGGGCAATAAAGGACCACAATGCAGAAACAATAAATTGATTCATTAACAAAGCAATCATAGCTGACTATGGTACTCCAGACTACATCATAACTGATGGAGCAACAGAGTTATCAGGTCACATAGTAAACAACAATTTAAAATCCAAAAACATTAAACAATTCACAACCTTGCCCTACAGGCCACATGCCAACAGCAGAGTTGTACACCTAAAAGGCAGCCTTATAGAACCCTTGAGAAAATAATGGATGGCAAAGCCAAAGACACATGGCCACTATATATGAAACATGCATCATTAGTATCCCAGGTCCGCACTAATCAAGGGACAGGCTACTCACTGTTTGAACTAATATACAGATACAAGCCAGAGATAGTTACCCACAAAAACCAATCATACATGAAAATCCCCTCAGGAAAACCTCCCACAGTAAAACAAGTATCAATTCTACAACACATACACCTCAAAGCTAAAATAGCAGAAACAAAAAATCTCAAAACATAAAAGATAACCTCTACAGAGGAACCAATCACCATCAACTCCCCCATCTGGGTCCTGGCCAGAAATAGAAAGAAGCTAGACTCAGTACACAGGGGAACAGGAAGGATCATCAAGTACAGATCAGACAGGAACACCTACCTGGTTAAGTTCCAGGGCGCCAAAGAGCTCATCACCAAGAAATACCACATAACTCACCTCTGCCTTAGCAAAGGAGAACACTTGACACAACTGGTACCAACTAGCAAACAAGTCTAGGAACATCAGGCGGCAGCCGTCAAGACAAAGCCCTCTCCTGATGTACCAGAGTCACCCCTTAAGGGGGTGTTAAGGATCTGGATGTACAAGTATTCTGTCTACTGCCAACCCACTTAACATCCAGTTATTGCCTGGTTTGGTGCCAATACAATATACAGTTCTACATACTAAGAAAGGCAATAAACCAATATCAAATGTCTAGTCCAAGTATCCAGTGACTTGAACCCATCCTGCACATGGCCACCCCTAGGTTTGATCCAACTAAATCTCTGCCACAGCTAAAGCTATATAAGTCTAAAGTAATATCCAATAAAATATACTTCTCTTCTTTCTTAATTTCATATTTAAAGCTTCCACAAAAGGCGCTCCTTATCAATATCAAGAGTTGACATCTAATTGCAATATTTTAATCCACTATTTATGTTTATTGTCTTCAATTTATTAATGATGATGAAAAATATATATGCTCATAATTTTAAGCTATTTGTAAAATGCACAACATTGTATTAATTATGGGAAATGTTGCTAATGTAAAAAGAAAATATTATTAATTATGAATTGAAAGAGAGATATCAATTTTATTAAGTTATCACAAAGAAAAGATTTATTTACTAATCAAAGGACAGGAAGGGGAGGGAATGGGTGGAATGAACATTGCCTTCATCTGCACCTGTGAAAGGGACAGCATCAGAGATAGTGGGGGGATTGGTAGTGGCTTGGGAGTCAGGGTTGGAAGGCAGGTGGCTTGATGGGGGGTTTGTTAAGTGAGAAGGGGCAGCAAGAGCTTATTTCTTGAATTACTCAAATTCTTCTTCTGTCACATATGTGGGCTTGAAAAACTGAATGGATGAGCGTGGGGAAAAGTGGGAGTTCTTTCTGGACTTATCACTATCAATTGCATAGAATATGACAAGATCTGATAGGTCCTGGACAAATACAGAAGGGAAAAGCTTGTACCCCTTCTCAATTTGGGAACACAGTTCATTGTAGTTGACAGGCTTTAAGCTCATGAGAACAGAACCAAAATTTTAAAGACATACATCTTCAAGATGCATGTCAGCGTGGTTGATGGGATAGGACCAACACGTATGCCCCACAGCCCTAATTTCTTTGGTTGCCCATTCACACTGTTTTATCTCCACACTCAGTACAACTGTGTTCACGGCTTGTTGTGTAGCCCACTCCTCCAGCATAGCCTTGAGCTCTGTATGGTAGGCATGCCCATCTGCAGTGTTTAATGTTATGGAGTAATAATTGACTCCCACTGGGAAACTTCCAGCAAAATCCCAACAAATCTTTACATAATTGGGCCGCTCTTGTAAACGTCAGATTAGATGCGCTTTTCTCCAAAGTCTTGAATACTTGCAGATATCTTAGCATATGACAGAAAGATAACGTCATTACGGGCCCTCATTGCCCTTCCTTTGATAAAATTAATAATAGTTGAATTGTAGGGATTGGTATCCACCAAACTGGGATCACTGAGAAATTTATTGGACAAGATTCTAGCAGCAACCACAACTCCATGCATCCACAAATTGACTTTTCTCTTATTTGTGAAAATGCCATGGAGTCCCAGTTGGAGACAAACCTGGACCAGGGGCATCTGTGGGTCACATTTCATGATGGCCATCTTAAGGGGATGGGCTTTTTTGCTATCAGTTGAATTACAGGCACCATTTGGGGTCTTCTTGGTAGGGGGCCACAGTTGGCATGGACTTGCAGGGTTGTAGCCACAGTAGATTTTGCAAAATCCATTGTGGTTGCAATTTCCCCAAGGGACATAAGCATCTCTTGCTTTTTGCCCATTTTGAGAATATTTTCCAGGGTGATCAATTTTCTTCTGAGTCTTGCAGGCTGTTTGGCTGGAGGTGGGGTGTACTGTCTTGGAAACCAGACAGTGTCATCTGATTGGCTGTTTTTGGATTCTGGCTTCCATGGGTGGCCCCTTGGCTCAATTGAATGGTTCCAGATGCCATTGTTGATACATGATTTGGGTTAGCAGCTGCCTGTGCGAGATGAGCAAACAGGGCCATGCTTGAGGACACAGGATAAATAACACACTCCTGGGTAGTGCTTGGGGAGGGGCCTGCGGGTTGGGTGTGACCATAGACAGAGGCTTCACTATTGGAAGACCCAGCATAGCCCTGCATGATTTTGTCAAGGCCAGGGAACAGCTCGTTGACTTGGTTGGTGTTGGAAGAAGACATAATAAAAATTTATTAAAAAACTAAACTCAAAAGGAGGAGTATATATTTTAGTCAATTTTATTGTTAAATATGTCAATTTTGTGAATATTACGCTCTAAATTTTGGCCGTCCTAAAATGGAATAGGGTGAATTTTGAAAATGCCTGTGCTTCCTAAAAGAATCAGCGCAAATCCACTCTAGATCCTTTAACATCCTTTTTGAGACACCTATAAATTATATTTATTTCAAATTCATTGCAATTATGATTTGAAACTTGGTTCTTGGATTTGACAATCCCGCAATTTCAGATTTGTTAATTTTCACATGATGTCTATGATTTGTTTGATATACAGGAAATCTCAAATTGTACATAAGAATCCCGCATTTCTGATTCATGTATCCTGCATTTGTTTGCTGAGTTTTGTCTTTTGTTAGTTGAGTTATCTGCTCAAGAGATTTGAAATTTGCCAATTTAAATAAATCAAAATAAATGGTTGATTTTATTAAATATTTTATTTTTCACTCAGCTGAGTTGCCTGCAAAAGTGATTCAAAATTTGGACCAAGGATTTGACAATCCCACATTTTTTTGTTCAGGTTCTGAATTTACAGTACAAGTAGAAAAAAGGCTTTCTGATACTGATTCAAAACGCAAAATAACCAAAGGAAAAATCAAAATAGTGTGAGTATGACCATTTACAACAGGTTAAAGATCATTTTGACATAAGAACAAATGAGAAAATTTCCCCAACTTTTTTTAAAAACTATCAAAATTCCAGAAAGCAAAGGTAAATGTGTGAACCTCATGTTTGATTTTCCAATTGGATACCACCATAGGTAAAATAAAAAACAGTGTGAATATGGATATTCACAACACCCTCCATGTGAATGTCTTCCTGGTTAGTGTTAAGTGTCATCCTCATGGGCTATCAGGACTGAGAATTTAAATCTCAACTGAAATTCCCTATTTTGTTGATATTTATGCCAAGACTTCTGTTTGATTGTTTCTCCTTTACAATCTTTGAGTTGCCTATATTTCTATTAATACTGAGCAATTTCATTTCAAACTAGTGTCAGCCAAATGCCCTCAGTTCCAGCTTTCAGAATCTTACTTCTAAATATATATATATATTGTTGTGTTCTGAGGCGCAGCACAGACACACAACGGGCAATCCTAACCTTAGGATTGGATTTGTACTAAGTCTTGGTTAGATGACAGGGAAGGCAATAGCGTTTACCTTGCGGCCCTGGATGAATAATCTCTACTAGTTGTGGCTAGAGAGAGGCGCAGAAGTACAGAAGACACAAAGACAAAAATGTGAATAGAACTTAATTTTATTGGTGAAGTGGAAATGGAATATATAGTGGTTGGGAATACCACAAAACATTACCAGGACAGTAGGATCACTTGCCACAAGCATGAGTGGGGAAAGTGAGTTGCACAGAGTCAGGAAACCAAACAATCATATTTCCTGAAGCAGAAGCCAGTTCATTTAGAGAGTCAAAAGCAAAAGCAAGAGATGTGTCTTCAAAATGGCCCAACAAAGGCAAAATCAAAACATGGTGAATGCCGTTATTCACAACATTGCCCCCCTCTAGATTGGCCTTTGGGGGGGTGATACTTGCAGAGGAATTTGGCGTATACACAAGCAAAAGGGCATCCACTGGAGAGGAGCTTTACAGTGTACTCAGATCCTTGCTTGAAAGTCACCTCTAAAGGACCAATCCACAGGGAGTCTAGTTTATGTGCGCGCCCACCCACACAGTGTTGATAGTATAGGACATGGTCACCAACAGCAAATTCAGACAAGGGGGAGCGCCCAGCGTTGTCAGGAGAGCACTTGAGCATCTTAGTCTTATAGGCAGAAGTGTAGGAAGTGGCTTGTATATCAATGATGCAGTTGACTAAGTCTTTGATGTGGTTGTCAGGGTTCATGGCCTTATCAGAGGAGAGTAGGGGGACCCCCAAGAGCAACGGAGTGGTGGCTTCACGCCCATACAGCATGGCAAAGGGGGAGTACCCTGTGACCCAATGCTTGCTCAGACAATAGGCAAAGAGTGCAGCAGGTAAGTATAGATCCCAATTGGCAGCGTCAGAGTAGGTGAGTTTTCTCATGATAGAAACCAGTGTTGAGTTGGCACGCTCAACTGCTCCATTAGTGGAAGGATTATAGGGGGAAGAGAAAGACTGGTGAGTTCCTAGTGCTTCAACAACAGAGGTTACAAGTTTGGCATTGAAGTTGGTCCCATTGTCTGATAACAGCACTTGAGGACAGCCATGGCGTTAGAAAACATCCTGCAGCAGGAAGGCAGCAGTAGTCTTAGCAGTGATGTCTTTAGTAGGACAAGCTTCTACCCACTTGATGAAGTGGTCAACGGTAATCAGGATAAAGCAGCATCCAGAGCGTGAGCGGGGAAGAGGACCTACAGCATCAATGCTGACAGTGTGAAAGGCATGTTGAAGGGGGACCAATTTGAACTCATGGGAAGCAGCCCAGGGCCTCTGAAGGTGGCAGTCATGGCAACTAGCTATGACATCTGGGATCAACAGGCAAAGATTCTCCCAGAAGTAATTCTTCTGAAGCCAGTCAAAGGTCTTGGCAATGCCTCCATGGCCAGTTTCTTTATGAGCTTGTGACACCAAGGAGAGGCAAAGACTGGGGCGCACGTATGGCAGGTATTGACCCCGCACCTTTTTGAAGAGTTGGTTGCTGCGTATGAGGATATCTTCAGACAATTTGGACAAGGCAAGTTGAACCTCTTCTGTCTCAATTTCTCAGGAAGAAGGGTAGCTAATTAGCTCTTACAGGCGGTCTGCCTCAGAAGGATGTAGGGTGAGAATGGGCATTCAGGACAACCTATCAGCGTTCTGATGTTGAATCCCAGGGCGATGGAGCACAGTGAAATCATAACCTTGCAGGCAGAGGGCCCATCTGGCTAAGCGTCCTTCAGGATCCTTAAGTTGTTGTAACCATTTGAGCAAAGCATGGTCAGTGACAACAGTGAAATGGGTACCATATATGTAGTGGCAGAAATAGTTTGACTGCATGCAGCACAGCAAGGCATTCCTTCTCTGTAACGCTACGATTTTTTCATGCTTATTCAGCACACGGGAAGTATAGGCTATAGGGTGGTCCACACCTTCATCGTCAAGCTGAGCCAAGATAGCCCCAATAGCAAGGTCACTAGCATCAGTGTACAAGATGAATTCCTTATTGTAATTGGGGTACACTAAAATGGGTGCTTCTTTGAGTTTCTGCTTTAGAGTCTTGAAGGCTTGCTGTTGGCTGGCGGTCCATTCAAAAGGGACATTACACAATAGTTGGACCAGGGGTTTGCTAGTATCAGAAAAGTCAGGAATGAATTGTCTATAGTAACCCATCATGCCCAGAAAGACTTGTACTTCTCTGAGGTTGGTGGGCAGAAGCATTTTGTTGATGGCTTTAACCTTCTTAGTCATTGGACAAATCCCTGTTTGGGTTACTTCATGGCCCAGGAATTCAAGGCGCTCTTTGAAGAAAGCACACTTAGAGGGTTTTAACTTGAGGCCAGCCTCTTGGATCTTTATGAACACCTCTTTAAGATGGGCTAGGTGATCAGTGAAAGTTGCGCTGAAGACTGTTATATCATCTAGGTAGACTAAGACACACAACAACTTCAAATCACACAGAATGGAATCCATGGTCCTCTGGAAAGTTGCTGGGGCATTACAGAGCCCTTGCAGCATGCAGGTAGGTTCAAACAATCCTTCTGATGTGATGAGCGCAGCCTTCTGACGGTCTTCAGTAGAGAGGTCAACTTGCCAGTAGCCAGACACCAAATCCATGGCAGAGAAAAACTTAGAACCTCCAAGGCGTCAAAGAGCATCATCAATGCGCGGTAAGGGATAGGAATCTTTCTTAGTTAGAGAATTCAACCTTCAATAGTCCATCACAATCCGGTGTCCACCATCCTTTTTCTTTAAGATGAGCAGGGGGGAAGCCCAGGGACTTTGAGAGGGAGCTAGCAGTCCAGCGTCCAGCAGTTGTTTGAGCTCCTTCAAAACCTGCACATCTTCCACTTGGCTGCAACAATATGGCTTGGCACAAAAGGGAGGAGCATCTCCTGTGTCAATCTGATTAATTACACCTTTAGCCAGCCCATAATCAGTACTATCTTTATCAAAGATATCTGAGAACTGGTCTAGTAAATCAAGCACTTCTTTCTGTTGAACTGAGGACAACTGAGGGAAGTCTTGGGCAGTGAACAGAGATAGGACTTGAGGCTTGTCTTTGGGTAGGTTAAAGTCTTGAAACGTTCCAAAAGGGTGAAGAGACACAACATCAGGAGCATTTAATAACTTTCTGTAACCAACAACCTGTCCTCTGAATACTGTCATAGGAAGCACAGTAAGGTTGGCAACTAGTAACTGAACAGGATCCTTGTGAGAGACGTCCAGAATTCCAGGACAAAGGTAAGGCTTGTTACACCCCAGAAAAGGAGGGGAGTATATTTCTAAGAAAGTCCGTTCAGGTAGTTTATATGATATCTGGGAGTCTATGATAGCCTGAGAGCCTGAAGGGATGGTGATAGCAGACGTGGCCATGAGAGGGATTCCCTCAGTTGCAGGACAAGCCATGGGAGGACACTTCATGTTGGTGGAATGGGTTTGGTATTTTAGGGTGAAAACTCCAGTGGGGTACTCCAGAGTACATGTCTTAAATGTTTACCAGGAACTTTGATTGGCTCTTCAAAGATCAGAGGGACTTTGTATCATAGGATAGAGAGATAACTATCCTTTAGGTTGATGATCCCATTATATTCCCAAAGGAACTGGGTAACAACCAAAAGGTCATAGCTTTCATTGTCTAGAACAACTGCTGGCGCAGCCAAAAGGAGTTTACCAAATTGCATTGGTAAGGCAGAGTACACACCAATGGCACAAATCATGGAGAAACCAGCGGTGCCATAGGATTGATGGTAGTTTGGATCAGGGGCAAGTTTAAGTTTCTTCACCAGTTTAGAAGAAACAACGTTGACAGGAGAACCAGTGTCCAGGACAGCTTTGATCTTGACCTTCTGGATAGATATCTCTACTCGGGTGGTGATGTGTCCAAAGGGTGGCAGAACAGCCAAGATATCCTGTGCCTCAGCTAGTTCCTTGTCCCATTTCTCAATCATGCATTCTAGTCCTGGAAACTCCTTATATACAGTTTGAAGGGGGAGTGAGACAGATACATTCTTGAAAAGGGCGTCTGCGACTTCAGCGTCTTCCTCTGATGATTCCACTAATACAGGGGACCGTTTTGCCTGAGTAAGATTGGGGCAGGAGACACCTGCTTTGGCCTCAGACAAGGGTTTTATGGTTTTTGTAGTTATCCCAGATTGTAGCTTGTAGGCGTTGTCCTTGGGTAGTGACAACAGGGGAGAGCTCAGCCAGCCGCAAAGTAAGGGATGGCCCCACTGATAGGCAAGGGGTGAATCTGTTGTTTACCAAATTGATCAACCCGCTCATCTCCTGTACATCCCTGTCCAACTCAGTCTGGTCTTGTTTCAAATGATCCACCTCATTAGCTAGGGCAATCAACTCTCTGGCACAGTGGATTCAAGGAGCCCCCGCCAAACAAGGACAACAGCCATCCTTCTTGTTGACCCCAAGTGGACTGGCCGCGGCCGTTACTACCTCACGCAAAGCAGCAACTTCTTGCTGTAGTTCAGCGACCTGAGCAGTCAGCGCAAGAACCTGGGGATCAGGTTAAGGCATTTCAGTAGGACGTCCTTGGCTACAAGTGGACGCATGTAATTCCCGGATGGCTTCCCAGATTTTCTGCTCTCTGTCCACCAGATCATCAGCAGGGGGAGAAGGCGGAACATCAGGTTTGGGAGTGGACAGCTCATTCACCTGACTGAAGTTTGGCAATAGCTGCGGCAGTGGTAGCTCTCTCTTGATCAAATTCTGCACTGAGCTCATTTAGACCTTGGGCTGCAAGATCAGCTACCTGTTGCAATTGCTCAAAGGAATAGACACTGAATGCATTGAGCTGTTGCACTAGGCGTTCAAAATTGGAGAGATAAGCGTTTAGGGTGGAGTCTACTTGAGTTTTCCAGGGTTGTTCTAACTGGTGAAACTCATGTAGTTGCTCCCTAATGTACTCAGGGATGGACTGGCGCATTTTCTTGATGGAATTAACTAAACGTGTCTGAGAGGTGACCAAATCACGCTGATTGTCAGATATCAGGGAGAACAGGGAATGAACTATTGTTGGTAGGCAGCAAACTGGTCCCAATGATGGGTAACAGCTGCTTGTAGAGACAAGATTTCTTGGACGTGGAGTACCAACACCATCTGGTGGTGGGCCAAGGCGGGCTGTACAAAGGATGACAGCAGGTGATCAGCGGAGCCAGCCACTGAGAGGAGATGTTATGGAAAGTGAGGGGCCACAATTAACTCATAGTATTCTGCATGGCTAAACTGTAGCTGAATGCAAGGGATGGCTCCTTCACAGGCTATCCCAAGGGCTACCAACATGACTTGTTCCAAGTCAGGGGTACCCATAGGGTAAGCAACTAAGCGGGGACCATTCCCAAGGTTCAGTACAGTGGGGACAATAGGCGGGTCAGCAATGTATTCCTCAATAGGAGGGCTGGTAATTTCAGGCAAGGTTGACTCCCAAATAGGCGGAGGCAAGGGACCTGAAAACGTAGATGCAAAAGGGATAACCAAGGGGCTTACAGCCCCTGTAGTGAGCACCATTTTTGTTGTGTTCTGAGGCGCGGCACAGACGTACAACAGGGAATCCTAACCTTAGGATTGGATTTGTACTAAGTCTTGGTTAGATGACAGGGAAGGCAATAGTGTTTACCTTGCGGCCCTGGATGAATAATCTCTACTAGTTGTAGCTAGAGAGAGGCGCGGAAGTACAGAAGACACAAAGACAAAAATGTGAATAGAACTTAAATTTATTGGTAAATATGGAAATGGAATATATAGTGGTTGGGAATACCACAAAACACTATCAGGACAGTAGGATCACTCACCACAAGCATGAGTGGGGCAAGTGAGTTGCGCAGAGTCAGTAAACCAAACAATCATATTTCCTGAAGTGGAAGCCAGTTCATTTTGAGAGTCAAAAGCAAAAGCAAGAGATTCATCTTCAAAATGACCCAACAAAGGCGAAATCAAACATGGTGAATGCCGTTATTCACAACATATTTGGTTCAAAATTATGAGTTAATCCCGCTTAAACATAATTTCTTTATCATCTACTTTTCATAGAATTGGGGATAAAAGCTACCACAGTTCAATTTTTTCAAGTGATTCAATCTCTTTCTGTTTAGGCTAATCAATAAAACTATCATCTCAATCCTAGCTGTATTGTTAGTATCCTTGAGAAATAATAAGTTATTTGTGATGTTTGAGAACAGGTTTTGATACAAATATAGCTGCTGTTAAAAAGTCTGAAGCCTTAGATGGGCTTAAATGACTACTTTCTTGCCTTTTTGTTTCTATCTCTTTCCAGAAGCCCCTAAAGGCAGACATCCCAGTCTTGCACTGGGGGGCATCTTGGCGGCTCATAACCTGAGGATGTGAGCCAGACTTTGTAAGTTTAGCTCCCTTTCTCACACTTTAATAAGCCAGGCAAGGTGATAAATAGGCTTAAGCTTCTTCAGAACAATCACTATAATTCCAAGTGTTATAGTATCTGTACAGGGTTGGTTGACCAATTTAAAAAGCAATGTATATGTACCAGAGAAGATTTGAGAGGGGGAAAGGCTAATAAAAAGACTTTTCATAATTTATAGCATGTTGTTCTTGAAGAGATACTAATGTCAAGGATCTGGATGTACAGGTATTCTGGCTACCACCAACCTACTCAACATCCAGTCATCAACTAATTTGGTGCCCTTCCAATATACCATTCAACATACCAGGAATAGCAACCAAGCAATATCACATGACTTTCCAAGTAACCAGTGACTTGAACCCATCCCGCACATGACCAACCCCTAGGTTTGATCCAACTAAATCTCTGCCACAGCCAAGTCTATATAAGTCTAAAGTATTATCCAATAAAATATACTTCTCTTCTTTTTTAATTCCCTATTTGAAGCTTCCCCAAAAGGCGCTCCTCATCACTGGTAGCAGCTACGGTTTTTTGACCACACCCATGAAAGAAAAAATGACTGACCAAAACCCGCCCACCTTTGCTCACGTACTCAACCAGGCTACATCCCAGGAGACCTGTGTTGCAACTGAACCAATGAGGGTTCAGTATTTGGAATTGGAGAAGACAACAGTCCAATAGAAAGGACAGAATAATAATAAGGTATTGTTTATTGTAGAATATTGTGATTAATATACTATATTGGGAAAGCCACAAGGCCATAAGGGGGTGGTATAGTGGGAAGTTCCATGTAAGGTTCAAAGCCAAGGAATAACTCGTGCAGGAATCAGCAAGTCAAATTGGCAGGGCTCCTAATTAGGATGAAGTACCCGCCATTTGATATTGCCATCAGATTAACCCATAATGTTAGATACGTCAAGGGGCAACTCATTGAACGCCCCCTGTGTATCGTAAGATACGTTAGCAGGCAAGTCTGGAAACTTGGTTGCAACACCCCCTTGCCCCTGCTTGTTGTCAGACACCAGGACTGGAGTCTGCAGAAGATCTGGGAAGGTCCGCACAAACAACCTTTGTGTGGGGATGGCGCGGCAGGGGCGCAAGCAATCATGGTGAAGCTTCTTGGTGTTCCCTTGGGCATCCTCAAGTTAGTAGGTGTGATTGTCATAGACCGCAGCTATCTTGAAAGGCCCTAGGTGATTGGGTTCTAACTTGGTAGAATTGGGATTGAGGTTGTAGACGGGGTCACCTACGGCGTACCTAGCTTTGAGGTGCTTTGTCTCTCCTGCAATCTGCTTGTGTTTAATTTCCCAGGCCTTGGCACGCCATCAATTCAGGGATGGGGTTGTTGTTAGGGGAGGCTTGTTGGGGACCTTGGACCGTAGCTTTCCCTGTTCAACCCCTGTCAGACTGTCAGGTGTCCCAAAGGCCAGGGTGCTGGGGCTGAACCCCGTGCCCCTGTTGATCCTTGCTTGAAGGATGAGTAGAGCAGTGGGCAGGTGTTCAGTCCACGCGGTGTTGGGGTGCTCTTGTGAGAGCTTGGCAATCAGTTGAACCAGTGAGCCATTTAACCATTTCACACGTCCATTGGCTTTAGGATGGTAGGGGGTTGTAACTATATGTTGGAGTGCGTTCTTGGCGCACTATGCTTTCATAAAATGCCCAATTAGTTTGGGACTGCCATCTGCAATGAGACGTTTTGGTCGCCCAAAGTGGGCCACAATCTCTTTGCCAATAAAGCAGGTAATGGTGGTGGCGGTGTGGTTGGTTGTTGCCCAGACCACTGGCCAACAAGTGAAGTAGTTGATGGCAGTGATACTGTACTTCTTTCCCAGTCTGTCTTTGGGGAGTGGCCCCACAATATCAAGGGCCCACTGCTTGAAGGGTTCCATGGCCTCAATGGGCAGGACAGACTTGGTGGGTGCAGGTTTGGACGTGTTCTTTTCACACAACACACACATTTTGAGGAGGTCCAAGATGTCTTGACGCATGCGCGGCCACCAAACCTTACGTTTCATGATCTTGAAGAGATTACGCTCTCTTATGTGACCCAAGGTTTGGTGGTAGTGCAAAATTGTGTCCCCTTGTTGCGTGGTGGGAATGTAAGGCGTCTTCTCACCTGTCTCTGCCGGTGGCAGACATTACCAGCATTGGTGGTGAACCAACTTTTGTTGTCCTTCAACTTGAAGATGGTGGCCAAGTTAAGGCCCTTGTAGCGGGTTGCCTCAGGGCAGAGGTAAAGCATGGGCCAATCTGGATCTAAACTGCCGTCCCCAGTGATGGGCACTAGGTAGAGTTGCAAAAGAGCGTCAGTCGTGACAAGTTCCTTCCCAGGTTTGTACTCAATGTGTAACTGGTAAGGGGATAGGCGCTCCACCCATCCTGCTTGGCAGCGTGTCAGGTGAGACTGTGTGTTGAAGTACTGAAGTGACTTGTGGTCTGTCAGAACGTGAGATGGGAAGGTAGCACCTTCCAGGTAACAGCACCACTTCTCAACACAGTGTACAATGGCTGCCAATTCTTTATCATGGATGGGGTAGTGTTGTACTGAGTCAGTAAGTTTCCTGGACTCATAGGCCACAGGGATAAAGATGCCATTGTCAGTTTCTACCCTTAGCACGCCCCCTATGGCCCTGTCAGAGGCATTGGTCTCTAGTTCATACTGTTGGTTTCAATTGGGGAACTGCAGGACTGGTGCAATTGTGAGACTTTGATTCAACGTCTTGAAGGCTCAATCTCTGACAGGGGTCCAATGGAAGCACTTCTTGGTATTGAGGAGCTCAGTGAGAGGTGCAATTAGCTCTCTGCAATTGGGGATAAACTTGCGCACATAGGCAACCATGCCCAAGAAGGTATGCACCTGGCCCACATCAGTGGGAGGTGGCATGCTGGTGATTGCCTTGATCTTGGCAGGGTCGGGCTTTATCCCTTGAGCAGAGATGGTGTGCCCAAGGAATAGTAGCTCCAACTTGAGGAACTTGCATTTGGAGGGTTTAGCTTTTAGCTGGTTTTTCCAAAGGGTGTTGAGGACAGCACAGAGGTGTTGGAGGTGTGTGGTTTGATCTTGACTGAAGACAATAATGTTGTCAAGGTACACAACCACACATTTCCCAATCAATTCCTCAAATGCCTTGTTTATCAACATGAAAAAGGTAGAGGGAGTGTTGGTCATTCCAAAGTTCATGACACAACACTTGAACAACCCGTAGCGTGTGCAGAAGGCAGTTTTTGCCTTATCCCCTGGTGCAATGTGGACCTGGTTGTACCCTGCAGTGAGATTAATCTTGCAAAGACCTTCACACCTTCAAGTGTATCAAACAGGTCGTCAATCAGCATCAGGGGGTACTTGTTCTTAACTGTCACCTCATTTAGGGTGTGGTAGTCTGTGACCAGGCAAAGGGACCCGTCCTTCTTGACTACAAAGAAGACTGCCGCCCTGTATGGAGAGAGTGAGGGGCAAATGAAGCCCTTATTGAGTGCGTCCACAAGGTGCTGGCGGAGGGTTTCATCTTCCTTTGGTGTGAGACGGTATAATGGTTGTGCTTTGGGTAAGGATCCTTGAAGTTGTACAGTGTGCTGGATCTCCCAGGGAGGAGGTAGTTGTTCAAGTGTCTCACTGAATACATCCTTGTACTCCTTGAGGAGTGCCACAAGCGCTGGTGATGGTGAAGATGTCAAGGGAAGGACCACTGGTGGTTCAGCACAGATAACTTTGACTGAGCATTGGCTGAAGTCAAGTTTCCTCCCCTTTAAATCATATGAGCCCGTCTCTGTTATCCTGAAAAAAACAGTATCATAGAGTAACTTGCTCATTTACACAGGGTAAATCTGGAATCCCACCCCATTTTGGTTGAGGGTGATGACAGAGGTATCCCAATCAATGTAGGGGCGGGTGTGTTGAAGCCAGTTGAGACCAGCAATCACGTTGTGGCTGAGCCTTGCCATGATTGGTCCAGAGAGCTTAACCTGGACGTTCCCCATTATCACAGAGAAGGGTACTGTCTCGTGGGTGATGGCCACTCTGCGGGAGTCAGCTACTTGTACGGCTTTGAATCTGCTGGGCACTTGGTCTGATTGTTGAGAGTCGGCAAACGCCTGGTCCACCATAGTGTGGTTGGCCCTGGTATCTACCAGTAATTTGTGGGTGTTACCACGGAAACAGAAGGGATAGGACAAGTGTGTTAGTTTATTTGAGGAGTGGCTTGCTTGTAAAACAAGGTTGTTACTGTGGACTTGAAAGGCGTCCAGGGCTTTAACTTTGTGAATGTTGTAGTCACAGGGATTTTTTTGCAAGCAGGGATTGAGAGGATGGGTCAGGTGGGGTTGTAAGTCCTCTTGTCATTACAACCCCCAGGCTTTTCCTGGGTCCTCAATCTGCGCTAGCTGGAGCTCCCCCTCACGGGGGCGTTTGGCCCCATTATCCTGCTGACGTGATTGACGGCAGCCTACTTGACTATGGCCATTGTCTGATGTTTTACGTGGTTGAGGTGGAGCGTCACTGGTACAGCAGAAACCCATTGAGGCCTGGTTGTTAGCCTCCACAATGGCTTTATAGCAGTCATCAATGGAGGTACAGCAACCTACAGGGACCCACTTACAGATATGGGGCTTTAACCCATTGACAATCAGAGTGAGTAGCATTGCATTTCTGTTGGTCACAGCTTCTGGGGCGGCAGCAAGGGCTTGTTGCCAGGCGGCAAGGAACTCAGGAACCTGGCAGATGCAAAGGCGGGTTTCAGTAGACTGGAGCCAACTGACAATGTTGGCCCCCTTGACGCCATCAGCAAAGGATTCTAGTTGAAGGTTGAGCATGCACTGGGACAGGTCTGACTGGGGCAGGGTGACGCTGGCGTCACGCTGCCCAAGGCGGAGCCAATTGTACACACTGGTGAGAACTAACTGGTCTTGATATATGACATGCCCGTTGGGGATGTCCCCTTGGGGATTGGAAGGAAGGTCTCTTGTTGGGGAGTAGCCATACAGCCTGTACTCTGTCTGTTCTTTGGGGGAATTTTTTTTAGGTAGGTCAATAACCTACTTCTGCTACAACTGTTGCAACTGAACCAATGAGGGTTCAGTTTTTGAATTAGGGAAGACAACAGTCCAACAGAAAGGACAGAATAATAAGAATAAGGTATTGTTTATTGTAGAATATTGTGACTAATATACTATATGGGGAAAGCCACAAGGCCACAAGGGGATGGCATAGTGGGAAGTTCCATGTAAGGTTCAAAGCCAAGGAATAACTTGTGCGGGAATCAGCAAGTCAGATTGGCAGCGCTCTTAATTAGGATGAAGTACCCGCCATTTGATATTGCCATCAGATTAACCCATAGCATTAGATACGTCAAGGGGCGGCCCATTGAACGCCCCATGTGTATTGTAAGATACATTAGCAGGCAAGTCTGGAAACTTGGTTGCAACACCTGTAAAACGTACTTCTGCACCC
Source organism: Entomophthora muscae (assembly GCA_014839935.2). Taxonomy (NCBI): domain Eukaryota; kingdom Fungi; phylum Entomophthoromycota; class Entomophthoromycetes; order Entomophthorales; family Entomophthoraceae; genus Entomophthora; species Entomophthora muscae. The sequence continues at coordinate 54,195 of QTSX02001661.1, read as the reverse complement.
ACAACATCAAAGAAGATATACCTAGTGGATGCACCGTATTTGAAGGACTGGTCATGCCCAAAGCATGCACCAAGATAATTCAATACATTTGCTCTCTTCAACCACAAACAAACGCACAACCACCTATCACAGGTTAAGTTACCAGCACCAAAGACATTGGTATCAATAAGTTATTTGGTAAAAACAAAGAAAACGTCATCAACTGGCTAGACCACTCAGCTGCAAAACTCTACGCCAGCCCATTCCCCACAAAAAATGGGTCCAGGAAGCCAGCAAGTGCCTATACAAGGCCACAGCTAACTGGTTTGCCACCTGGGTCAGCTCACAAACTGACAACAAGCTTGACAACTGGGAAGAGTTCAAAGCAGACATCACACACAATTTCTGTGTCACTGAATCCCTCCAAGACATCACAATACAGCCCAGCAACCTTCCTCAGAAAACCACTATCACAGCCTACACCAACAAGTTTGAGGAAATACATTGCAAAATTCAAAACCCAGTGCAAGCTGACAATGTACATACCAGAGCCTCATTAATCAACAGAATGAAACCCTATGTTGCTGCCCTCATTTGCCCAGAGGCTAATACCTCCATGCCCACGCTCATTGCAGAAGCCAAGCGCTCAGAAAAACGCGTAAACATGGAATATGCTGCATGCAACGGCAATTACTCCTCAAACAACAATGGCAGAGAAAACTCCAATGGCAACAAACGTCAAAACATCAATGATAGCAACAGTAACTCCAATTGCAACAATGGCAATCACAGCCAAAGTGCAAACCGCTCCCGTCCCAAGAAGGAGGACACTGCCAAAATAAACAATGCTAAAACAGCACCCCACTATGAATCTGACCCCACATACTCTGACCTCAAAGGTCTCAAAACAGAGGAACATGGAAAAGAGGAGGGGGAACAGGCTGAAGTGCCCCTGTTTCCCCCCAACTTGACAAAAAATTGTACCAAGGCACAAACTTTGCTTCTCACATCCCACATGTCTGTCAGGATTGACAATTCTCCTCCTCTGGAACCCCAGGCCCAAGAGCAGGGATCAAACCCGGAACCTGGATTTCCCTGGGCCGCCGGGCCTATGGACTGCAGGACTGCCCGCCTGCATTTTTCTGGGGTTGAGCCCCCGCAAGCTGACGCTGAAGATGATGGCCCATCCAGTGAAACAGATCAAGCTGAGGAAATTATTGCACTAAGTGGTGTGCCAATCACAACACCTAATGGAGGCGCCCAGGCAACAACTATTAGCTTCATGAGTTTGAAGTCTAAACCAGCAACCAATTAAGAGCCAACCCAAGGAAGAAGCACTGGCCTTCAACCTGGCCCCATGACCACAACGCTAGAGCAAGATAATCAGGTAGCTAAATTGAGAGTCATAACCAATGAAAGAACTCCTGGGCCAAGCGCCATTTTGCTGCCTTTAGACCCAAGTACCTAATTCCCCCGGCCCTGCCTTTCCCAATGCCCTGATTACCCCCATGAAAAATGTTAAGTTCGGAGGTGGAGTGCTATATAGACCCAAGGACCCTGTGCTCCAAACTTATTGCCATTTTTGAATAAAGGTTATGTTACTTTGGCTTATAAAGCTACTGTCATATTTTGTATTTGCCGTCTATCAGTTCAGTTTGAGATCTCCCGGCCCTCCTGCCCCTCTGCCTGCAGTTTTCTGTCCACCTGGTGTCCCCTTTGGGCCCGTTCATTTTACCAAATATCCATTAAAGCCCAAATATAAAGATTATACACCAGAGAAGATCATCAAACTTGACCCATTAGCCCGCATCCAATCCGCTATCAGATACAACCGCCAAGGCCCATGGATACTCTCTACCCCCAAACTATTTAGAGGAAAATTCAACTATCTCCTGGCCTACAACATCTATATCAAACCGCCTGTAACACCCAAACCAATGCCAGCCTCCTCCCCTGACCTCCCAACCGGCCATACCAGTAAGCTTTTTGGAATAGTGTACATCACCCTCACGGGGGTGGTGGACACCATTGTTCTGGCTGCTGGCCCGTGGTCTTGGATGGGGAAGTCTGCTTCTTACCTTCTAAAGTTAGCTCCTCTCTTATGGTGAGCCCTGCCTGCTAAAAACCCAGCCCAAGTTACCCCCAAAACCGGCGGGCCAGCCGCCTGAGAGTGGATCCCCTGACAATGTCCCGCAATCCTCCATTTTCATGAACTTAAAAATTAAAGATTGCTCATAACTTCTTATCTACCCATTCATTTATAAATCTCATATATATAAAATTTTATTTGACTCTGGTGCTCAACACACTATGGTTAGCAAACCATTTGTAACAAGTACAAAATACCACTTGCTCAAATCCAACTTCAAATACGCCAGAACGGCAGATAAATCAAAGGTTCTACTCAAAGGCAAAACAACTTCCTTCAGAATTGACCTCCAAGGCATACAAACGTCCATCAAAGGATCTATCATGAACAACATAAACTTCAACTCTGTAGCAGGCATGGACTGGTTCACCTGAGTGAACCCCAGAGTATGTTGGAAAACAAAAACCATGACCATCAAACTCAACAGAGTGAATTTTAATATCCTCAAAGAACCCAACAACCTCATTCTAAGAGACACAGTATTTGTCCAAGTCATAAACCAAGATGTCTCTGAACGTCTAACCAAAGATAGTAACCTCCACATAATGAGGTACACCAAATTCAATAATAGGCAAACAACTAAAATCCAATGCCCAGAACTTGTGAAACTCCTAAATGACTACACTCATGTATTCAAAGAAGAACTCACAGAGTTAACACCCAAACAAGAGGTCAAAAATGGCATTGCCTATGAAAAGCCATGCCTTAACCTTCACTCCTCACCAGAATCTCTCCCATGGAGACCCAAACCCTTAAAACTCATATTGAAGAAAACCTAGCAAAAGGATTCATTTGCCCATCTGAATCCTTGTGGGGGCAACAGTGTTCTTTGTAAAGAAAAAGGAAGGCACCCTCCGTCTAGTAACCAACTACAGGGCACTAAATGCAAGCACAGTAAAGAATAAATATCCTCTTTCACTCATAGAGGATATGTTTGCAAGACTCTCTGGAGCCAAATCTTTCTCCAAAATTGACCACACCTCAGGTTACAACCAGGTTGAAGTAAAGGAAAAGGACATCAAAAACCGCATTCAATACATAATTTGGATCCTTTGAATGCAGAGTAATGAACTTTAGGATGAACAACACTCCTGCAAGATTTGTTGCCATGATGAACCAATTGCTGAATGGCCTCTTAAATGCATTATGCTACCTCAACAATATCATCATATTCTCAAAAACAAAAGAGGAACACCTCACACATGTCCATAAGACACTCAATTGACTAGCAAAGCACTAACTTTATGCACACCCAAGTAAGTGCCAATTTATGGAAATGAACACCTGTTCTTGGTCCACGTTGTCTCTGACAGTGGCATCAAAGCAGATCCAGAAAAATTAAAGCCATAAATAACATGCACACCCCACCCCCATTAAACAAGTTAGATGCTTTCTCAGAATGGTAGCTTACCTAAGGAAATACATCAAAGACTGCAGAAAACTAACCACATCAATCAATGACCTAACAAAGGGTAATGCCAAAAAAGAAATTCATCTGGACACCAGAATGCAACAAGAATTTCCTGTTATTAAAACAAGCTTTTATCAAAGCACCAATCTTGCAATACCCTAATAACTATGGGTGCTACAAGCTTGAGTCAGATGCTAGTGACACTGTCATTGGCGCAGTCCTACGCATCTGCCAGCCAGGGCAGCAAGACTTCCTGCCAGTATATTACAAAAGTAGAAAAATAACCAACACTGAGCAGAGATACCCAATACACAATAAGGAATTGCTAGCAATATATCACACATGCAAGAAATGGAGATGTTACTTAGAAGGACATTTAAACGTCTGAGTACTAACTAACCAGAAATCATTAATCTATTTCAAAATTCATAACACACTTGCACAGCAACAAGCCAAATGGATGTCTCTGCTGGAGCAGCTTAATTTGGACATCCAATACAAAAAGGGGGCAGAGCTGGTCACAGCTGATGCTCTCTCTAGGCTATGCCAGCCAAGAGAGGATCATCCTGACCACCTAGAACCTGACTGGCCAAACCTATACAATACTGAGTATAAAACCAAAGGGAAAGACCCCTCAACATACCAACTAACCCACAATATATTAGTAAGGGGAAAAATTATTTCCATGTATCAAATGGCACTGTATAACAAATCAGTAATGACAAACATGTTCCCTACATCCCACTTGCACAAAGAGTTGACACCATATTAAGACATCACTGCCTACTAGAACATACAAAGGCTAGCAACCTAAATCTCACGCTAAAAGAGATAGTATGGTGGCCTAAACTTAAACAAGATATAACTGATGTTCTGAAAAAGTGCACAGTGTGCAAGAAATACACTAGTACAAAGGCCCCCCAGCCAACAGTCAACCAGTACCTGACCCTGAACCATTCAAGGTTTGGGGACTAGACATAGTGGGCCCTTCCCAGAAACTAAGACAAACCAACGTTTTCTAATTGTAGCCATTGACTTTGCCACACCTGGCCCATCTACTGGGCAAAAAAGGACCACAAAGCAGAAACTATAAGCCAATTCATTAACAAAGCAATCATAGCCAACTACAGCACATCAGACTACATCATAACCAATGGAGCAACCGAGTTATCAGGTTACGTAGTAAACAACAATTTAAAATCCAAAAACATTAAGCATTTCACAACCTTGTCATACATGCCATAGACCAACAGCAGAGTTAAACGCCTAAACAGCAGCCTTATCAGGACCCAGAAAAAATAATGGATGGCAAAGCCAAAGACACATGGCCACTATATATGAAACATGCATTATTAGTATCCCGGGTCTGCACCAATCAAGGGACAGGCTACTCACCGTTTGAACTAACATACGGATACAAACCAGAAATAATCACCTGCAACAAACAGCCCTAGATAAAGATCCCCTCTGGGAAACCTCCCACAGTAGAGCAAGCACCAAATCTACAACACATCCGCCTCAAAGCTAAAATAGCAGAAATAAAGAGGCTCAAGACACAAAAGGTAACCTTCACAAAGGAACCACTTCTCATGAACTCCCCCGTCTGAATTCTAGCTGACAACAGAAAGAAACTAGACTTAATACACTGGGGACCAGGAAGAATCATCAAGTACAAACCAGACTAAAACACCTATCTAGTAAAATTCCAAGGTGCCAAAACCCCCATTGTCAAGAAGTACCACAGAATCTGTCTCCGCCTTAGCAAATGAGAACACAACCAGACTGGTGCCAACTAGCCAACAACTCCAGGAACATCAAACGGCAGCCATTAAGACAAATTCCCCTCCTGATGTACCAGAGTAACCCCTTAAGGGGGGTGTCGAGGATCTGGATGTACAGGTATTCTGGCTACTGCCAACCTACTCAACATCCAGTCATTTCCCAATTTGGTGGATTTCCAATATACCGTTTGACATACCAGGAATGGCAGCCAAGCTTTATCACATGACTGTACAAGTATCCAGTGGCTCAAACCCATCCTGCACATGACCAACCCCTAGGTTTGATCCAACTAAATCCCTGCCACAGCTAAGTCTATATAAGTCTAAAGTATTATCCAATAAAATATGCTTCTCTTCCTTCCTAATTCCATATTTGAAGTTTCCCCCAAAGGCGCTCCTTATCACTAATATCAACTTCTGCCTTTGAAGGCTAGCATATGAGTTTTAAAAGTGGTTAAAGGACTTTAAGATATTGTTTGGTGGGTACTTTGAGCTATATAGGGTGAAAAGCCATAGCTGGGAAGTTGTTGGATGTGATTGGGGGGGATAATGCTGAACATAATAAGAAGGTCAAGTATTAGATGAAGGAGAAAATCTACGCACTGATCAATTCTGGCTATACTACCAGTACCATTGAAAATTACCTTAAAAGACCCCAAAGCTATGAGTTTTATTTATGAATAAATTATTTACTATTTGGTATAGTGTAATTTTAATTAAAGTTTTGATTTTAAATTTTTTATTAATATAGTTCGCAAGCATGTTTTTATTAACAGTGCTAGAAATAAGGGTTTCTTAGTAAGTAATTTACTTTAAATGTTTTAAAAAAGTTGTAAAATTAAGATGCCAGAAGTAACGTGGTCAGAAAAATGGTTGCTGGAAATGAGGTAAATATCGATTTGGTTTCTCTAATATGCCACATTTTTTGTACTGTCAGATCAAAAATGAGCCTCTGGGGATATATGAATGGTGTGCCTTGGATGCAACAGGAGCCTTGAGTTCTGATGGGATAGCTTAAACTACCGAACAGGGCAACCGCCGTACTTTGGAATTTCTAAAGGGTCATTGCTTGCATGACAAAGGCTGCGAGCCTTGATTTGAGCAGATTGTTCACAGATTACTATATTTGAAACGCCTTTTGCGCAGCACGTGCCTTGGATCGGCCTATGGACTCCTGAAAAGTTATCGCATCAAACTGTATCGTATTTAATATTTTAGTGATGTGATTATTTTATAGTATGAATTTATTTTGTAATTAAATAGGTGTTGGATAAAAGAAATGTCCGATTGGATTTGAGACTATATGATCAGCGTGCTTATAGATGGCAGATCTCAGGAGTTGGTATGGTACCAGAGCTTGGCAGTCCTTGGTAGGAGGTATATCGAAACAGTAAACTTTGAATCAACCTCTATAAAAGAATAAGAGTAAAGGAACTCAATTAGGGAAGGAGATGTTGTTTCGCAAAGCAGCTGGATTTAGCCAAACTGATTCGTCAGGGGTCCTTCTTTGGTCTGGTGGAAGAGAGGCGTGAAGATCGATAATAGAGCCGTGATTGAACATCAATAATGCATATAAAGCAATGGCTAAGAGCGTGGAGTAGGGATGTTGACAAAGAATGGAATCCAATCGTGTGATCAATGCAACTTCCAAAGGATCCGCTGCTGCCAAGTCCGCCCAAGCTGCGAAACATGCGTGAAAAAGGGACTCAAGTGCACGTGGAACAGGGAGCCCAAGGGCCGCGCCGGTGCAAAGTATCAGAACATTGAGACATTTAGAGCTTATCTGGGATCCTCAACCAGGTGTCGCTGGATAAAGAAGACTCCTTCCTCTTTTACTGGCGATAAAAAGAAGACCTTGAAAAGAGCAAAGTCAGACGAGTCAAACAAATGGTACTCGTCTTCCCCACGCCGCCACCTGGTCGAGTACTTCAAAGTTCAAATCAACTTCAACGCTTATCCGCTTAGCAATAGAGCTACGCGCAACTTGGCAAGAGCCCTGATGAACCTGCCGCTGTATTATGCGGAAAGCTATATGCCCCTCCAAGTGCACATCACTTCCAAAGAAACAAGCAACTATTGCTACTTGGCATGCTTCGTTTACTTCAACCAAATCCACCCATTTTTCAACATCTTCAGTAGGGAAGGCTCGTACTATTCACAAACACGCTTGTTGAAGACTAGCGTAATGCTCTGTGGCATGTCGCTACTTCCCCTGAACCCAACAACCCTCTCCATCACTTCCAACCTCATCGAACGAGTCACCTTCCACTTGAGCCTTTCACACTCTGCAAACACTCTAGAGACCCTGCAGAGTCTATTGGTTCTCTTGACGGGCCTCCCCAACCCCCTGGTTATTCCAGGAGCCCCGCTTTTCCTGAAACGGATATCTCTTCTCTTTTTCTCTCTCGGTATTCATCTGCAGCCCCCTGCATCCCTTCCGGATGACATCAAAAAGCAACGAACTGCCTGTCTTCATGCTTTTGTTTACATATCCGCTTCCCAGTCTTACATCACATTTGAGGGTCAATCTGATACTATAGATCACATTATGACGTCATTTAATCCAATCGACAACTCACCCTACATCCCCCCTGAACACATATTAAGTTATGCTCAAAGCTCATGGTCTATCCTTCTCTGGCTAGCCAAGAAGCAAAGCACAGCCTTCAATCTTAAATCTGCATCAAAGTTCATTGTCCGCCTAAAGTTGATCGCTTCTATTGCTCATCAAAGGCTCGCTTCGAAGAAGCAGACAGAGTCTACAGATGACTTCAACAGATTTGGTGTTATCCTTAACTTGCAGTACAAGTTTCTTATCTGCCAGTTCGGCAACGAACTGCCGCGTCTGAACCACGCCGAACATTCCACCCTCCTTGATGAAATCACAGTTGCTGCAGCATCATTAATCAAGATGGTTCACCAATACACAACACTTCTCCCGCCATCACAAGTATGGAAATTTACTTTGTCAGCTTGCCAATACCTCATCACAAACTACCACTCTGTCCACCAAAAGGATCATAAATCACTTACCCAATCTCTTATTCAAGCAAGGAAAGTGTTCCTCCACCTGAAATCCAGTCGCCAAACTGAGTACATGTCCATCTTTTATCTCGCCATCTTGGATTTCCACATGACCGCCAAGCGCATCTGCCTACCAGCCACTTGATCCATTCCAAACTACTACATCCATGTTTATTAATATATATTTCTATTTAAACCCTGAATACATTAACTAAAGCCTTGCAACCCCCAGCGTTGCCTTTTCAGTAAACCATCTGGTCTTATTCTACCACACACTTCAAATATATAGCTCAAATCTTATTAAAACAAATTCAAATTAGAACCGTCAATTTATACATCAATCTCCTGTTATCACTATTATACTTATTAGGCCAATTAATACTGCATGGATCTTCTCCACAAGCAATCATGTCGTAACTGTGATAAGCTCTTAATAAGATCTTTACATGCCGATAATCCAAACCCCTTAATCTTCATGAATTTTATAAATAAGCACATTTACATTTTATCGAATTTATTAAACTTCAATATTCATATCTTAAACATTTATTACTCGTTGAGGCTTATTTAAGGCTTAAAGATATACCACGTGAACAATAACTACAATGTTCAGCATCTCAACAAGTTGAAATATCACTTTTATTCCCTGATATTTTCAAATCCAGAAAGATCCAACCATTCTTCAAGCAGCATTGATAATAAAAGCACTAGAAAGGATTGCTTTAAATCCAGAACCCAATGATAAAAATGCAGGATTGTCAAATCCTAGGTCTAAATTTTGAATTGCATTTGTGAGTGTCAAAACAACGGGTCAACCCTTGGCAAGTGTGGTGATAATCATTTGTTCCTTTGTATGATCTTCTTTGAGCTTCAAATATAAGGACAGTCCTTCTAAGCTCATATTGGTCATTTGCGCTCCTTGAAGCTTCCAGAATTTGAGTTGATCATCAAGTGATCTCTCTATGAGCACATGTCTACATTAAGTATGTTTACATGTGGATGGAAAAAGAGATGTAAATCAGTTTGAACTTGTGTGCTACTAGTTCAACTGTTTGAGAACAGATGGGGGTTAACCCCAACATCTTATAAATGCCCAGATTGACCCTAGAGTCAGTTATAATGTGTGTGTGTAATGCAACCCCTTAACTTCCTGATGATCATTAGTCATGCAATTAAGTTACATCTTGATAAGGAGCGCCTTTTGGGAAAGGTTCAAATATGAAATTAAGAAAGAAGAGAAGAATATTTTATTAGATAATACTTTAGTCTAATATAGCTTTAGCTATGGCAGGGATTTAGTTGGATCAAACCTAGGGGTTGGTCATGTGCAAGATGGGTTCTTGCCACTGGATACTTGGACAGTCAGGTAATATTGCTTGGTTACCATTCTTGGTATGTCAAACGGTATATTGGAAGGGCACCAAATCGAGTGATGGCTGGATGTTAAGTAGGTTGGCAGTAGCCAGAATGCTTGTACATCCAGACCCTTGACACACCCCTTAAGGGGTTACTCTGGTGCATCAGGAGGGGGCTTTGTTTTCACGGCTGCCGCCTGATGCTCCTGGAGTTGTTTACTGGTGGGCACCAACTGGGTCGAGTGATCTCCTTTGCTAGGATGGAGGCAAGATCTGTGATACTTCTTGGTGATGGGCTCTTTGGCACCCTGGAACTTAACCAGGTAGGTGTTGTGCTCTGGTCTGTATTTGATGACTCTTCCTGGTCCCCAGTGTACTAAGTCTTGTTTCTTTCTGTTGCCAGCTAGAATTCAGACGAGGGAGTTGATGGGAAGTGGTTCCTTTGTGGAGGTTACCTTTTATGTCTTGAGCCTCTTTATTTCTGCTATTTTAGCTTTGAGGCAGATGTGTTGTAGATTTGGTGCTTGCTCTACTGTGAGAGGTCTCCCCGGGGGGATCTTTATCTAGAGCTGTTTGTTGCGGGTGATTATTTCTGGTTTGTATCCGTATGTTAGTTCAAACGGTGAGTAGCCTGTCCCTTGATTGGTGCAGACCCGGGATACTAATAATGCATGTTTCATATATAGTGGCCATGTGTCTTTGGCTTTGCCATCCATTATTTTCTTGGGGGTTCTGATAAGGCTGCCGTTTAGGCGTTCAACTCTGCTGTTGGTCTGTGGCATGTAGGGCAAGGTTGTGGAATGCTTAATATTTTTGGATTTTAATTTGTTGTTTACTACATGACCTGATAGCTTGGTTGCCCCATCAATTATGATGTAGTCTGGAGTGCTGTAGTCAGCTATGATTGCTTTGTTAATTAATCAGTTGATGGTTTCTGCTTTGTGGTCCTTTTTTGCCCAGCAGATGGGCCAGGTGTGGCGAAGTCAATTGCTATAATTAGAAAATGTTGGGTTGTCTTTATTTCTGGGAAGGGGCCCACTACGTCTAGTCCTCAAACCTTGAATGGTTCAGGGTCAGGTACTGGGTTGACTGTTGGCTGGGGGGCCTTTGTACTAGCGTATTTCTTGCACACTGTGCACTTTTTCAGAACATCAGTTATATCTTGTTCAAGATTGGGCCAGCATACTATCTCTTTTAGCGTGAGGTATAGGTTGTTAGCCTTTGTATGTCCTAGTAGGCAGTGATGTATTAATATGCTGTCAACTTTTTGTGCAAGTGGGATCTAGGGAACATGTTAGTCATTACTGATTTGGTATACAGTGCTATTTGATACATGGAAATACTTTTTCCCCTTACTAATATATTGTGGGTTAGTTGGTATGTTGAGGGGTCTTTCCCTTTGGTTTTATACTAAGTATTGTATAGGTTTGGCCAGTCAGGTTCTAGGTGGTCAGGATGATCCTCTCTTGGCTGGCATAGCCTAGAGAGAGCATCAGTTGTGACCAGCTCTGCCCCCTTTTTGTATTGGATGTCCGAATTGAGCTGCTCCAGCAGAGACATCCATTTGCTTGTTGCTGTGTGAGTGTGTTCTGAGTTTTGAAATAGATTAATGATTTCTGGTTAGTTAGTACGCGGACATTTAAATGTCCTTCTAGATAACATCACCATTTCTTGCATGTGTGATATATTGCTAGCAATTCCTTATTGTGTATTGGTTACCTCTTCTCAGTGATGGTTATTTTTCTACTTTTGTAATATACTGGCAGGAAGTCTTGCTGCCCTGGCTGGCAGATGCGTAGGACTGCATCAATGGCGGTGTCACTGGCATCTGACTTGAGCTTGTAGCACCTGTTGTTATTAAGGTATTGCAAGATTGGTGCTTCAATCAAAGCTTGTTTTAATAGTTGGAAATTCTTGTCATATTCTGGTGTCCAGATGAATTTCAATTTTGGAATTACCTTTGGTTAGGTCATTGATTGGTGTGGTGAGCTTTCTGCAGTCTTTGATGTATTCCCTTAGGTAAGCTACCATTCTGAGAAAGCATCTAACTTGTTTGATGGGAGTGGGGCATTGCATGTTATTTATTGCTTTAATTTTGTCTGGATCTGCTTTGATGCCACTTTCAGAGACAATGTGGACCAAGAAAAATAGTTCCTTTTCCATAAATTAGCACTTGGTTTGACAGAAATTGCGGGATAGTATGAAGCCGTTTCTAAGTGATGGGGAATTACTACCCAAATCCACATAGAATTAATGATTAACCACCAACGTAGCTTCAGATAACTTTTTGTAAAATTTCCAATTGTAATACTAGGATTAAGTAGAACAATTAATCCTAACAAAAGTAACTCAAGATAAATTGCCTGGGAAAAATCAAAGTGACTTCAGAATAAAATTCAGGATATTGGGAGGCAACACAATTTTCAGTTTCCAGAATGGGGGGAGCTCCAAGATTAGATTGCATGAAATTAACATTGGGCAGCACCAACAACAAAGTTCCAACTGCAGGGCCTCATCTTCTAGAAATGATTTGGCTGAGAATTAGATTGTACAGAATATACTGTAACAACCTAACCACAGGTTGCATTTTGAAAAGTAAATTAGAACTAGGGATAAATGATTTTTATTGAGTAAAATTTTGGAGGACTCAACTATTAGAGTTGAAACAGTGAAATTTTTCAATATATATCAAAAAATGACTAAGCAATACTACATGAATTTTGGCCTCCTATTCCTTCCACATTGTCAAGTAAGTATCTGGTCCAGGTTGCAAAGAACCCTTGTGTGACCAATTTCTGACGGCCATGCTGATTAACAAGCTTGTATTGGGTGACCCTCAAATTACGCCAATTTATCAACGTCAATTTGCAAGAAGGAGCTGGTTTCAGCTAACAGACTGGAGCAGCTGTAACCCATTTCCAATTGACTGTTTGATTTAAATCTGTTAACTTGGTCAATTTTGATAAAGGTTTCCTGGCTTTTTGAGCCTTCCTGCTTGAGCGGATACCTCCCAGCATGATGGAACCTACCATGACATTACCCTCTGCTTTAGCCCTGGGCACAATACCACCATCCAGGAAATGGTCTAAGGATAAATTTTTGTGGGCAGGCAGGAGTTTCATTGCGGCTAATGTAAGTTCAGGGTGGCCAATAGCAGTAGGATTGCACTTGTAGAACTCGTGAATCAGATCTGGGGAATTGGGACAATTGTAGTGGGGAACCCAGGAGTTTTCAGAATCAGGATAACCCTTCCAAGACACCAAATATTACAAATAGTGTCAATTCTTGCAGGAAGCCAGAATACAATTTAACTCATACTCAAGTTCTCCTTCCACAAGAATGGGTTGGGAAGAGGGAGTCTCTGTACCTTTAAAGGGGGTAAGAAGACATTCATGAAAGGTGTGGAAATTCTTGAAAGCAGGGGATAAATCCAGTCAATAAGAGGAGGGGCCAATTTGATGTTCAACTTTGAAGGGGCCGACATGCTTAGGCCCTAACTTGCAACAGGGAACCTTCAGTTTTATATTGCAAGCATCAACCATGACTAAATCACCTGGCCTGTAAGTGGGACCTTCCTGGCGCTTGTGATCTGCATATTCCTTGTAAGTTGTCACAGCAGCGGCAAGAGTAACCTGGAGCTCCTGATGAACCTGCTTCAATGCAGCAGCCTGATCAGTTGCAGCTTCCACATTGCTAATCAAATGAGGACCCATGTTGAAAGAAGGATTGTAGCCCACATTGGTATAGAAGGGCAATACTTGAGTTGACGTGTGTGGGGCATTATTATATGTGAACTCTGCCATGGGTAGGTTATCACATCAGTCATCTTGTTGCACATTAGTGTAGCAAAATAGGTAGACCTCCAAACTTTGGTTTACCCTCTCTGTTTGTCCATCAGATTGGGGGTGAAAGGCTGTGGAACGGCATAATTTGATACCAAGAATTCCAGTAAAAGCTTCCCAGAACTGTGCAATAAATTGAGGCCCATAGTCACTTACAATCTACATTAGAATGTCATGTAGGGAGAAGATTCTATTCACAAACATCCTAGCTGTTTTCATCAAAGTAATTGTGGTTGAGCAAGGTACAAAGTGTGCCATTTTTGTGAAACAATCTACAACTATCATGATTGTGTTAAACTCATTGGAATTGGGAAGTTCACCAACAAAATCCACTGACACAGACGTCCAGGATCCTGCAGCAGGCTGCAGTGGAACCAGTAAACCAGTAGTCTTGTTCTGTCTTGCCTTAGATCAAACAAACACCAGAAAATCACAAACAAAAGGTGCTACCTGCACTGTCAAACCTTTCCAGGAAAACTGTTGGCGGATTAGTTCCACCGTTTTTTTTCCCTGGGTGGCCTGCGGTTGGACAGGTGTGATGAGCCTCAATGATTTTGTCCCAAATAGTTTCTTCTAGAACCCACAAGCAACCTTGATGATATAGACTGGACCTATCTTATTATAACCCTGGGGCTGGCCCACTGGGTTTGCACATGCTAGCTCCAATAGCCTATCATAGCCTTTGGACAGAGGTTGCAGAAACTTAACTTTGGAATATAAGTCCAGGTCTGCGCCCTCAGTTAAGGATATGATGGCCAGAGTAGCAGGTGGAGGCAGTAAAAAAGACATCACAGCCCCGTCTGGAATCATAGTATGTGTGTTAAACTCGGCATTCATACTAGCATCTGGGAGATGGGAAGGGTTTCTACTCAGAGCATTGGCCAAGTGATTGTCAGATCCCTTAATAAACTTGTAGCGGAACTTGTATCTTGTCAGGCCACCATGCCATCAGGATTGACAACCTGACAAAACTCTGGGTTGGTGATAATACAGAAGAGCTTTGTGGTCAGTTCTTACTAAAAATGGATGAAATGCCAACATGAGATGGTGATGCCAGTGCTTTAAAAATTCCACAACAGCCAACAATTCCTTGTCAGAAACCATTTAATTGCATTCACAGGCCTCCATTTTCCAGGAGTAATATCCTACAGGTCTCTCAATCCCATCACCAGTAGTCTGCAATAACACACCAGCCACAGCGTATTTAGAGCCATCTGTAAAAACCACAAAAGGAAGCTCAGGATCCATATGTCTCAACACAGGTGACAACAACAAATGAGCCTTGACTGCTGTGAACCCACTTGTGCACTCAGGTGTCCAAACCAAAGTTGTCTTTTCACTAGCCTATTATAAAGGGGCAGCCACTTCAGACAAGTGAGGGGTGGATTTCTTCAATAACATACAGGTACCTAAGAAACTACGGAGTTGGAATACTGTCACAGGCGTAGCATAATCTTGAACCGCAGCTTCCTTGTCAGGGGCAATGGTGTGGCCATCCTCAAAGATAATATTACCCAGAAAGGTAACCTTAAGCTTAAAGAATTCATACTTACTCCTTTTAATGATCAAGTTTGCCTGGAGAATGCGCTCTACAACTGCCAACAGGTGGGTCTTATGTGACTCCTCATCTGGATAGAACACCAAGATATCACCCATATACACAATGGCACATTGTTCTAGGAGATCCCCCAAGACTGAATCAATTAGCCACTGAAAGCAAGTCAGAGCATTCTTCAATCCAAAAGGCATTACACGGAACTGGAAGATGCCCTTCTTGGTTCTGAATGCTTTTAATCATTCCATTCCTTCTGTGATCCTGATTTGATTGAAAGCATTCAACAGATCAAGTTTTGAGAATACCTTAGCCTTCTCAACACACCTAGAGATATGTGCTTCAAGAGGTAAAGGGTAGGGATCAGGAATTGTAATGTTATTCAAATTCCCGTAGTCAACACAAGGACAAAGAGATCCATCAGCCTATGAACAAACAACAACAGGGAGCAGATCAAAAAAGCCTTTTTAAAAATGTAGCCCTTTGCCAACATGTAACAAGTCCACTCTTCCAAACATGTGTCTTCCTTTAAGGTTAAAGGGTAAATAGGAGAAACAATTTGAATCAGATCAACAGTAACTTTAAAGTCAAAGTCAAACTGAGCGTGCTTGGGGAGGTCCTTGCCCCTGGTGACGTCAAACGCTGCAGACCAGGGTTGTAAGCATGTTGGTAAATCTGAACTTGCAGGGACAGGGACAGGAACCAATTGAATGGTCTGAGAAGATTGCTCCAATTCAGACATACCTAACAGCGGAATATAAATAGATATACCCAAAGAGTGTTCTAC
Source organism: Entomophthora muscae (assembly GCA_014839935.2). NCBI lineage: Eukaryota > Fungi > Entomophthoromycota > Entomophthoromycetes > Entomophthorales > Entomophthoraceae > Entomophthora > Entomophthora muscae. The sequence continues at coordinate 38,315 of QTSX02001661.1, read as the reverse complement.
CTATAGCTCATTTTCTTTCAGTAAGGTTAAAATATTATGATATCTCCACCAAACTACCCACAAAATGATAGGATACATCAGGGTAGAGCAAATAAAGAACCTTGCAGTAAAAGACTGACCTGCAACTACAAATGTTACTGGCTTCTTCAGCTGGAAAGGGGGAAACACTTGACAGTTTCTACTCCTAACAAGCATTCCAGGGTGGTACTTGAGTTGTAGTAAGTCTGCAGTCTCCACACTCATGAAGTTTTTGGAAGCACCTGTATCCAACAAAATGGCTGGCCAATAGATAGTTTGACCATTATCAATGCTACCACAAAACAAGAAGTAACCAAAAGTAGATTTATTTGCAGCAAAGGTTGCAATCTTGGCAGGGTCCTGCTTCTCTTTGGAGGTACAGACAGCAGCTAAGGAGGCAGGGTGCTCCTGTAAGTATTGCTTAATCATTTCTTGGAAAGCAGCTGGAAGAACAGGATGATCACAATCAATGGGAACAAGGAGCAACTCTTTGGACATAACTATCAAAGGCTTTGCAGGTACAACATGCTGAAGCGTTGCCAAAGAACTATCAGGACTTGACACCACTGGTGCTTCATTCACCTTGACAGGTTTGTTCACCACTGCCAATTGCAACTGAGAAGAACTACAGGGAGAACAATCCTGACTTTGGCTGGAGGGAACTACTGCGGAACAAGGACCAGAAAACCAGGAGCGCGCAGCAGGTTTTTCCTCAATTACCAACATACCTTGCTTGGAAGTTGACGGATTTGAGACCAGAGAAAGAATTTGGCTTACCAGGGCCTCAGTTGTAGTTAACAGGTAATCCCAAACCGCCAAATCCTGGGCAGTCTGGTCAACTGCTAACCACAACGCTGAGAGTTTATTCACCTTGGTAACATCAATTGTACGGCAGTAGACAAGAAACTGAGGAAAGAATATTGAAAGCGGAGTAGTACCCTGTTGGAAGGCGTACAACTTACAATATACTTTGAGCTCCTCAATAGATACACACAAAATTTAACAAATGGTACATAGATGCACTTTCAGTTAAAACACGTGGATTGCACTCCACCACAGACAACAATCATTCACAAGCATCCTCAGAAACCTTTGTTATCACATGATAAACTTGGGATTTGTGACTAAGGCTTGAATTGGAATAGAATGATAATGCTGAAAAAACTTCACACAAAATTTCATCAGTGGGTGGAGCAGGAAAATAATCCTGACACCAAAATGACATGGCACAGCAGAAATAGGAAACAGAATATCATGTCTCAACAACTGCAACAGGAGATGGAAGCCACAAATTAAAGGAAAGTCCAAACTGAAAGCTCAGAAAAGAACTGATACAGATAAACATGGTAAACACAGATATCTTGACGGAGCAGGAGAAAAGAAACACAAATTCCTGACAAGCTGCTTTCAAAAACTCAGACATAGAAGAGTTGAGTAATGTGACAGAAATTGCGGGATAGTATGAAGCTGTTTCTAAGTGACAGGGAATTACCACCCAAATCCACATATAATTAATGATAAACCACCAATGTGGCTTTAGATATCTTTCTGTAAAATTTCCAATTGTAATACTAGGATTAAGTAGAACAATTAATCCTAACCAAAGTAGCCCAAGATAAATGGCCTGAGAGAGCATCAACATATCTTTAGATTAAAATTCAGGATATTGGGAGGCAACACAATTTTCAGTTTACAGAATGGGGGAGCTCTAAGATTGGATTGCATGAAATTAACATTGGGCAGCACCAACAACAAAGTTCCAACTGCAGGGCCCCATCTTCCAGAAATGATTTAGCTGAGAATTAGATTGTACGGAATATATTGTAATAACCTAACCACAGGATGCATTTTGAAAAGTAAATTAGAACTGGGATAAATTATTTTTATTGAGTAAAATTTTGGGAGGACTCAACTATTAGAGTTGAAACAGTGAAATTTTTCAATATATATCAAAAAATGACTAAGCAATACTACCTGAATCTTGGCCTCCTATTCCTTTCACATTGTCAAGTAAGTATCTGGTCCAGGTTGCAAAGAACCCTTGTGTGACCAATTTCTGACGTCCATGCTGATTAACAAGCTTGTATTGGGTGACCCTCAAATTACGCCAATTTATCAACGTCAATTTGCAAGGAGGAGCTGGTTTTAGCTGACAGACTGGAGCAGCCGTAACCCATTTTTGATCAACCGTTTTTGATTTAAATTTGTTAACTTGGTCAATTTTGATAAAGGTTTACCGGCTTTTTTAGCCTTCCTGCTTGGGCGGATACCTCCCAGCATGATGGAACCTACTGTGACACTTGCTTGGCTTTGCATAGAGTTTGTGCTTTGTGAGTCAATTGAGTGTCTTGAAGACATGAATGAGGTGTTCCTCTTTGGCTTTTGAAAATATGATGATATTGTCAAGGTAGCATAATGTATTTGAGAGACCATTTAGTTCTTGGTTCATCATAGTGACATTTGTTGCGGGAGCGTTGGTCATCCCAAAGTTCATTTATTTGAGCTGCCCAGACTTTTCTGCCTGGTACAAGGAGTCCATAGGGCCAAAAAAGAATGATCAAAGTCTCATATACAATGTAAAAAAGAAGAAGGGGACAAGGAAACCTGAAAAGCAGGGGGGGAAACCTTGGGTGAGAGGGAAGATTGTGAAGGGAAAGCATACTTTGAGCTAAATATCACATTTTGGGGTAATATAATTTTCAGGATTTTTGGGATAGTGGATGCTGGAAGGCCCAGATTGAATTGGTATTGATCCCATAAAAACCGGGCTAGACAAAATTTGGGCCTTTGGCCCGCATTTTTTGTTGCTTGATTCCAAAACAGTGAGTCAAAACTGGAAGGAAAGTCCAATAGAAATGTGCTGATCCAGAATAATCTGGGAAGAAATTCCCTTGGGCCAGCTGCCTGCATTTTTTTATTGAACAGCCTGATACACATTTTGTGGGTTAAATCTGTGTGGGGCTATGGTTTTAGGTCCAATGCCTAGGGTTAACGCCCCAGAAGAATAGGATGTAATCTCTAGGGTCTGGTGTGGTGTGGAGTGGTAGATCAAAAGACTAATAGCTGATCCAAATTAATCCAGGCTATTAGCCTTTGGGCCGTCTGCCCGGATTTTTTTGTTTGAGGGTCTGTGTCTGTTACAGGATGATTTATTATGTTTGTGGCTGAGTTGGGGTGTGGTATTGCTAGGCTATGCCCTCAGTGCAACTGGTAGATCACACATGAGTACTAATCTGCTGAGAGTGTGGCTTTCACATTTTTTTGTAAACTGCCAGGCACATTTTTCTTAAATTGCTGGCCCACCTTGGATTGTGTGGCGCTTTGTGGGAAATGTATAAAGAGTCTGAAGGCAGAATGTGTTGTTCAATGGGAGCAAATAAGGTGCAATTTTACAGGCCGTATTAAACCCAAAAAATGTGGTCTTTTGGCTCAGGTTATTTTGTTACTGATTTACTTCCATGATTGACTGCTGCTATGGTGGACTCCTTTGATTCAGATGCAGCTTCTTATGGTCCAATTATATCTTGGAGAGTCAAGGCCATAAATTGGCCTTTCTCAAGGCAGTCCTTAGCACATCTGGGCCAATTGGTACTGCTTTGAGGTTGCAGGAAAATCCTATTCATGCCTGGGACTAGGGCCGGAAATCCTGCAGAAGAGTTTGTCCCATTGGTGAGGTCCATGGGCCACTATACATTAGTGACCCCACCAGAGACAGGGCCACTGCTGTCATTGACTGCTGCATCTTTGGCTTTTTTGGGTGCCCTGGACTTTTTTGGACCCTGTTGTGTTTGGCTCCAGGGGACAACATCCTGGAGAACACGGTGGTAAATCTTTATTACAAAAGATTTGAGGCTTGAAGCTAGCCTTGGGTTAGCCTTCAGGGCAAAATTAAGGGCATATACCTTGATTTCCTGGAAAACAAGATGTAAAAGTACTTTTGGCAGAAAAAACAGGAAAAGGTTGAAGATTATAAAAGCCAACACAAATGTGGATAAACTTGTCTTTATTAGGAGCAATGATTCTACTTTAAATTGTTGACAAGAAGCAGGGATCACTCAATAGGAAGACAGAGTGGCTGAGGGGGTCACGCTGGGATGAGGCCATACCAGGATCAACCACAGACAGGTACAATAATCTGGAATGGGCGGATATTGAACCAGACCCATTTGCAGAAGGCAAGGAATTTTCAAATTTAAAGGCAAAACCAGTCAAATCTTTGCAACTATCAATATTCAAAGGGCAAATCAAAATAGCATTAATAGCGCGATTTACAACATCTCCCCCTCAAGATTGGACAGAGGGAGTTGATACTTGCAAAAGAATTTGGAGTGGACGCGAGCAAAGGGACGGCCAGACAATAGTAGCTTCACAGTTTACTTGAAGCCCTTCTTGAAGGTAACCTCACAGGGCCCAATCCAGAGGGAATCCAGCTTGTGGGCTCTACCACCTGTACAATTCTGGTAGTAGAGAACTAGATTGCCTACTTGGTATTCAGGGAGGGGGCTCTAGCAGCATTGGATGGAGAGAGCTCCAAAGCCTTAACCGTATAAGCAGTGGAGTAGGCGGTTGCCTGGATGTCAATGATACAGTTGGTTAGGTCTTTCACGTGGGTCTCAGGATTTGAAGGTGTATCATAATTGATCAGAGGAGGTCATAAGATTGAGGGGGTAGTGGGCTCTTGTCTATAAAGCATGGCAAAAGGGGATTGACCAGTCACCTGGTGTCTACTAAGGTGGTAGGCAAAGAGGGCAGCAGGGAGGAACATGTCCCAATTGGCAGCATCAGAGAGCGTGAGTTTTGCATGATGGATACTAGAGTTGAGTTTGCTTGTTTGACAGTTCCATTGGTGGAGGGATTATATGGCACAGAGAACAACTGGTGAGTCCCCATAGCTTTGACAATAGAGGTGATGAGGCGAGCATTAAAGTTGGTACCATTGTCAGAAAGCAGGACTTGAGGGCAGCCATGTCAATAGAAGATATCTTGCAACAAGAAAGTAGCCGTGGTCCTAGCTGTTATATCTTTTGTTGCTCTGGCTTCAATCCATTTGCTAAAGTGGTCTATAGCAACCAAAATAAACCAACATCCTGACCTAGAACGGGGGAAGGGCCCAACAGCATCAATACTCACCGTATGGAAGGCATGTTTTGGAGGGATGAGTTGGAACTGGTGTTGGGAAGGACAAGGACGTTGGAGTTGGCAAGAATGGCAGGAGGCAAGGACATCAGGGATCAAGATGCACATGTTTTCCCATTAGAAGTTTTTGCACAACCAGTCATGAGTCTTGGCTATGACTCCATGGCCAGTATCAATGTGAGATTGGAGGATGATGGCTATCCTCATACTAGGGCAAACGTAAGATAGGTAGGCATTGTTAACCTTCTTGAAGAGTTGTCTATCACAAATTATGGTGTCCTTGGATAGGGTCTATAGAGCCAGGCGGATATCTTTGGACTCAGTGGTCCAAGAGTCAGGATATCCTATTAGCTTGTATAGTCAATCAGCATCAGCAGGATAGATGGCCAGGATTGGCATCCTTGACAGGCCATCAGCATTCTGATGTTGGGTCCCAGGACGGTGTACCACTGTGAAATCATACCCTTGCAGACGTAGAGCCCAACGCGCTAGATGACCTTCAGGTTCTTTTAGTTGTTGTAACCACTTGAGAGAGGAGTGATCAGTGACTACTGTGAAGTGGGTTCCATAGATGTAATACCAAAACTGTTTCACAGCATGCAGTACTGCCAAACATTCCTTCTCAGTGACACTATAGTTCTTTTAGTGCTTTTTAAGGACCCTTGATGAGTAGGCTACAGGTCAATCTACTCCTTCATTGTCAAGTTGGGCAAGGATAGCACCTACAGCTACTCCACTAGTGTTGGTATACAAGATAAACTCTTTATCATAATCAGGATAGACTAAGATAGGAGCCTCCTTGAGCTTGGCCTTCAGTGCTTCAAATGCTTGTTGTTGGCTGTCAGTCCACTCAAAGGGGACGTTGCAAAGCAGTTGAACAAGGGGTTTACTCAGTTCAGCAAAGTCAGGGATGAATTGTTGGTAGTAGCCTATCATACCAAGGAATACTTGTACCTCTTGAAGATTTGTGGGAGATAGCATCTTGTCAATGGCTTCCACCTTGTTATTCATGGGGCAGATTCTAGTCTGAGTGACTTCATGTCCTAGAAACTCAAGACGTTCTTTGAAGAAGGAGCATTTGGAGGGTTTGAGTTTCAGGCCAGCCTCACAGATCTTGATGAAGACAGCCTTGAGATGCTCCAAGTGGTCAGTAAAGGTAGCACTGAATACGGTGATATCATCAAGATACATGAGGACACAAGAGAGTTTTAGGACTTGTAAGATGGAGTCCATAGATTGCTGAAATGTGGCAGGGGCATTGCATAATCCCTGGGGCATATGAGTGGGTTCAAAGAGGCCCTCTGATGTAATGAGTGCAGCCTTTTCTTGATCTTCAGGTGATAAGTCAACCTGCCAGTACCCTGAAGCCAGATCCATGGCAGAGAAAAACTTGGAAACACCCAGCCGTTGGAGAGCATTGTCAATTCTGGGCAAGGGGTACAAATCTTTCTTAGTGAGAGAGTTCAGGCGGCAAAAATCTATTACAATGTGGTGTCCCCCATCTTTATTCTTGAGGATCAGTAACAGGGAAGCCCAAGGACTTTGGGAAGGAGCCAGTAACCCAGCGTCCAGAAGTTGCTTGAGTTCTTTAGACACCTGAGCATCTTCCACCCTACTACAGCGGTATGGTTTAGCACAAAAAGGAGGCACATCCCCAGTATCAATCTGATGGATGACTCCTTTAGCTAGGCCATAGTTTGTAGGTCTAGAGGCAAAGATGTCACTAAACTGATCAAGTAGGTCCAACATGTCTTTTTGTTGAACAGGAGAAAATTGGGGGAAATCAGCAGCAGTGAACAAGGAGAGAACTTGTGAATCATCTTCAGGTAGGTTGAAGTCACTGAAAGTTCCAAAGAGGTAGAGGGAGGATACTTGTTCTGCTCCAAGTACACGACCATGACCTACAACCTGGCCTCTGGTTACTTGCATAGGCAGGGCTGTCAGGTTAGCAAGCAGTAATTGCACAGGCTCTTTGTGGGTTTGGTCTAAAATCCCCAGACATAGGCGAGGCTTGGTACAACTCAAGGATTCAGGTGAGTAAAGCTCCAAGAAGGACTTTTCAGGCAGCTCATAGGAAATCTGGAGTCAATCACCACTTGAGAGCCTAGGGGGATGGTGATAGCGGCTGGCGCTAGAAGAGGTACCCCTTCTTCCGCAGGGCAGGAAGGAGGAGGGGTACACATGTTGGAGGAGTGAGTCCTATACTTGAGTGAGAAGATACCCGTAGGGTACTCAAGCACACAAGTTTTAAGATGTTTGCCTGGAAGGCGCGGAGGTTCCTCAAAAAACAAAGGAACTTCATATCCTAAGAGCAAAAGGTATCCATCTTGTAAGTTTACAATTCCGTTATATTCTTGGAGGAACTGAGTACCAACCAAGAGGTCATAGCTTTTGTTCTCTAGGGCCACAGCGGGGGAAGCAATAAGGAGTTTCCCAAAAATCATGGGTAGAGCAGAGTAGGCACTAATGGCTCAAGTTTGGGCCATGCCAGCTGTGCCATATGGCTGCATGTAGTTGAGGTCAGGGGCCAACTTAAGTTTCTTTATTAGCTTGGAAGATACCACGTTGACAGGGGAACCCGTGTCCAAGATGGCCTTGATTTTGACCTTTTGGATTGATACCTCCACGCAGGTTTTATCTTTCACAAAGGGAGGTAAGACTGCAACACATCTTGCGCAGCCTCTAGCTCATTTTCCCATTTGGCCAGCATACACTGTAGCACAGGGACTTCCTTATACACAGTCTGTAGTGGAAGAGATACGGTTACATTGTGGAAAAGAGCTTTGGCTAACTTGGCTGCTTCTTCAGATGTGTCAACCAAGACAGGAGGTCAATGGGCTTTAGCTAGGTAAGGGCGAGCCACCATGAACTTAGCTTCACTGGGAGGTACCCAGGAAGTGGTGGTAGTCTTCCCAGAGCAAAGCTTGTAGGGTACGGGGATAGTTTCTGGAACAGCCAGGACGGAGTAGTCATAGCTATCAGAGTCTTCACTATCAGAATTGTCAGGCTCTGAATCACTGGAGAGGTTGTGAAACAGATGAAGGATAGTTGGGCCAGAGGATCAGGGGGAGTCGGGGGAGATTGGTCAGCAGAGAGCATCTCTGTTTCTAAGCTGACCTCTCTTTTCCCGCCTGCTCCTTGGGATTGCAACCTTCCACTAGAGGATTAGTGCAAGTGCACATGTGGTGTCTAATCTGTCCACAGTTATGACAGCCCTGTCTCTTAGCCTGTCCACTAGTACCCAGAGTCATAATGCGCGGCGTACAAGAGGTGGTCCCAGCATTATTGGCCTTGTTCTCAAGCACCACTTTACCTCCATGTGTCAAATGCATATCTTGTAAGAGTGTCTTAATACTCTTCATGGAAGTAAGTGAAGCCTTGTGTGCCTTAAAGTGTAGACATAGAAGCTGGTTCACCTTCAAAGCATTTGAACAAGCCGTGTAGGCTTCCTGGGGAGTCAACTGTTGACTAGTAATTAACTGCTGGCCTTCAATGTAGAAACAATCTGCAAACTAAGCCAGTGTCTCCTTGGGTTTGAAAGCAATATGCATAAATTCATCCTTCTTGACTTCTAAACTGAGGTCTTCTCTAAACTCTTCAATAACAAGACGCTTCATATCCTCCCAGGTGACAATAGAAGGGAGCTCGGGGACCACAACTTCCTGGCAAGTGGGATGGAGGCAGGTAAGGATGTGCTCCTTCTTGAGTTTGTCAGTAGCCATACACATTGCAGTTTTGTAAATGGTCAGAAAAGAAGCAATGTTCAAGGTCTTGGGATCAAATATCTGCTTGAAGGTTGGCTTATAATTTGGGTCAATGGACAAGGACAAGGACTGGCTGTTTTCACCAGGGTTGAGGAGTTAATGTGAGGGTTGCCCTCAAACTCAGATTCAGCAGTAGGTTGTCTAGCCCAGAGAAGTCAAAGGCTTTCCTCTAAAGTGTCCAAGGTAGAGCTATTCTGCCCACTAATGACTTGGGCAGTTGTGGCAGCAGTCCCAAATTCATTAATCTTGATTTGTTATACTTCCAAGGTGCCAGCAATCCCATTGACACAGGTAGCCAGGGAGGTGGCCTGAGTGACCAAGGGGGCAAATTGTCCATTTAGAGTCTCTTTAAAATAGGAGAGGTTTTGGACCTCTCTTTCCAACGCTATTTGCCTATCAGCTACATCATTTGTCACTTTGGCAAGTTGATCTAGAGCATGTGCACAGTAGACCTGGGGTTGACCTTCTAAGCCAGGGTAACAACCATGATTGTCATGAGCGGGAGTATTAACAACTTCACCTTCTTCTTCATCTTCAGATTCAGATGACAAACCTTCAGAATTAGAGAGGCGCTGTCTTAAGTACTTGATTTTACCTTGTAAGGTAGCCACCTTATCAGTGAGGGAGGTAATACAAGGGTCAGGCATAGGTTTAACTGGAGGAGGAGGCTGCACAGAAGCTTGGCGTCTAGTGGTAGCCTTGAGCTCAGCAATGACCTCTCATACTTTGGTTAGTGAACTCAATCAATTCAGGGAGCATGTCAACTTGCAACTCAAATTGATAGGAGCTCATGTCAATACTTGGGGCCGCCACCTGCAGCATCAATATGGTCTAGATAAGCTGCACTAGGCGACACTCTATACCAAGTGCAAACTTATGTGGACAATTGAGTGGCCTCTATTGAGGTGACTCCTCCCGCTCCTCCTGTTGGGATCCCTTCTGATTTCAAAACCAGAGTCTCAAAATCCTGCCAATGGTTAAGCAGAAAAGCCTCAATTTGCTCACGCCAGGCTGCCTGATGTTCATCCAATTTGCATAGTTGATTATTTATGTATCCAGGGAGCAAGGAACAAAGGGAGTTCAGGGAGGCAGTTAAATACTTTTGTGATGCCAACAAGTTGCGCTGGTTGTCAGAAATACAAGCAAAGAGACTGTGTGACCATTCTTGGTAGGCCATATGTTGAGCGTGGTTATTTGAGATGGCGGAGGCTACAGCATCTAACAGTTGATTTTGGGATCTCAAAGCAAGTTGATGGTGGACTAGGGAAGGTTGGATGAACTGGTTAACCAACACGCCAATAGTATCTATGGATTCCATCAGCGCAGGGGGAGACCAAAGTCCAAAAGGAAGGAGTACAGGTCTTTGGAGGTGTACCCGGGACGGAGGCCAGGGATAGAGTGCATGGCTACTGTGCCAGAATGAAGAAGGCAGCAGGCGGCAACAAAAGCTTGCTCATAGTTGAGAGAGAAAGCAGGAATGGGCCCACAAGAGCCCAGGAGACAGAACCAATACCATAGGATTTGCAGGAGCATCAGTAATATCTTCTTCTAGAGGGGAACTAGAAACTTTAGGTTAATCTGGTACTTTGGAAACAAAGGGGGAGGGACCAGAGAATGCACGTGGGAACGGGGTAACTAAGGGGCTTATAGCCCCTGTAGTGAGCACCATTTTATTGTGTTTGGCTCCAGGGGACAACATCCTGGAGGACACGACAGGAAATCTTTATTACAAAAGATTTGAGGTTCAAAGCTAGCCTTGGGTTAGCCTTCAGGGCAAAATTAAGGGCATGTACCTTAATTTCCTGGAAAACAAGATGAGAAAGTTCTTTTGGAAAAAAGGACAGGAAAAAGCTTGAAGATTATTAAAGCCAACTCAAATGTGGATAAACTTGTCTTTATTAGGAGAAATAATTCTACCTAAATTGTAGACAAGGGACAGTGATCACTCATTAGAAAGACAGGGTGGCTGAGGGGGTCACGCTGAGATGAGGTCATACCAGGATCAACCACAGACAGGTATGATAATCCAGAATGGGTGGATATTGAACCAGACCCATTTGCAGAAGGCAAGTAATTTCCAAATTTAAAGGCAAAACCAGTCAAATCTTTGCAACTATCAATATTTGAAGGGCAAATTGAAATAGCATTAATAGCGCAATTTACGGCAGATCCCCTGCAGTGTAAGGAGATAGCTTAGTTACTGCGGCAAGTTTGTTTTGGACCTTGCGTCTTGGTATTTCATTATATGCTGTGTAGAAGGTACCTGCTCCTGATGGGGTATATCCTGGGTTTGGGCCTGCAGAAAATTCTCTTGGGCCACTGCATTGTGGTGAATATCCAATAAAACTTGGCCTGGGTTAATCATTAATTCCTGGGTTTGAGCCTGCTGCAAATCCTCTTAGGCCACTGCATTGTGGTGACTATCCAATAAAAACAGGCCAGGAAGGCCATTGATTCCTGCACTGCCAGTTCTTTAATTTACATTGGTTTATCAACCACATTGTCATGAACTGCCTGGGTCTCACATGCAGGCGCTTGTATGGATTGAGGTGCCTCTTCTTGGGCACATTCTGTCTCCTTGATTGGTTGAGGCTGAGACAAATTTTGAGCCTTTGCATGAGCCTTTTTCTGGCGGGATGTGATTGGTTTTACAACTGCATACTCAGCCATAGTGCTCCAGGCCAAGGCTGCAAGAGCATTGGATTGGGACCCAGTTGGTTCAATATTCTAGTACTCCTTGGGGTGCCTTGTTCTGCAGCCTGGACTCCTGCTATGGTTGTAAGACAGAGAGCCTCTCTGTGGCCAAGAGCTGAGCATAGCGCACAAATTAGCAGAGTTTGCTCAGGGTGCCATCCTTCTTGAGAATGGTTGAAAAACAGGGAATGGATACCAAGATGTGATTTGCAAAGGGTTTGATCATGAGCATGGCTTTTGATGTGATCAGATGGTCCATTAAGAATTTTTGAGCAGTTCAAACTGAACTATTTCTCCATACTTGGCTAGCCCTTTCTTGAGCTGGGATTCAACCTCCCCTCTGGGCATGTCTAATGGCAAGGCTGCAAAGGACATGAAGAGGGTGATATCCAGATTGAACCAGGTGTGGGTGGTTGGTAGGAATTTCTGGGGTTTCTTACCCTTGGGGTCAGTGATCTCAAGAGTGAAGATTTCCTCAGCTGCCTGATCAGCATCTGCTTTACAGAGTAAGCCAAGATCAAAGAGTCCTTCATTGGGCTTTGGTGAAGTGACACAGCTTTGGGATATGCTGTGGCAACTGGTTTTGCTGCCTCCTGGAACTGAGTAGGGTCACCTCCAAAGTTAACTCTAATCCCACTGGGCACAGGGAACTTGGGGAGGGCTCTGGTAATGTCTTGGAACCAGCGTTCAGAGGTCACAAACTTCATCCATAATTCTGATGAAACAAATGTCCCATTCTTGGTGGTTCTTATAGGGCCCACTAGTTGGCCCTTGACAAGGGCGTTTCTGGCCCTAGACCACCTTGGCCCAGGATCTGGAGTTGTTGGTTGCCATAACTTTCTTACTGTTGAGCAACTTGTGATATTGCTGGTATGTTCAAAGCTACAGATAGATGTTAGCCTTGCCAATGTACTCTACCTAATCCTATGCAAGAGCACTACAGACTACAATAGAATAGAACTTAGAAGATAATTACGCTTATTGATACTGGAGTACAATCTAGCCAGTGGCTGCAATCTATCCAGGAGTCACTATGAACTTGTTGTCATTATTTCAGGTGTCTATATCAATATATACTGCAACAACCCTTGTTCTTGTCCTTTCAGACATTTCTCAGTGGCTACCTTTGCAATAGGTCCATCTTTGCTAGCTATGTCTATCCTGATTGGCTGTCCTTGGCACGTGATATGCTACTGGCCTTAGCAGGCATACATGGCACTTCAGCTACAGCCTACGCTATTCTTGAGCTAGCCTACCGGCATTTGTTGATTGGCTGTATCTTACATGCCTATTATTGCGCTGGGAGGCTGCGCCATATTTAGTTGATGCTTAGAAATTGTCCCTGTTTAGCCCTCCTACATTGGAAGGTAGAATTCCAGTATTCCATTTGCAGGGTTTAATCAGTGATCCTTTTCTGGTTGGCAAACCTTCCGCTTATTAATGCAACAAGTCAAATTAGGGATTATATGCCGTATAATAGCAGACTCAATCCAATAGCAACTTGTAGATTATCTGCCGTGTAATGCTGACCTGAAACAATAAGGAACCCAATTATACGTTGTGTAATGCTGATCCAAACTCAGTATTTCCTAGCCTTTTATATATCACTTGTTTGATATGAATGTTGAATCTGAACCAATGAGGGTCCAGTACTTGGAATTGGGGAAGACAACAGTCCAATAGGAAAGGACAGAATAATAAGAATAAGGTATTGTTTATTGTAGGATATTGTGATTAATATACTAAATGGGGAAGCCACAAGGCCACAAGGGGGTGGTATAGTGGGGAGTTCCATGTAGGGTTTGGAGCCAAGGAATAACTTGTGCGGGGATCAGCAGGTTGAATTGGCAACGCTCCTAATTAGGATGAAGTGCCTGCCATTTGACATTGCCTTCAGATTCATTCATAATGTTAGATACGTCAAGGGGCAACTAATCAAGCGCCCCCTGTGTATTGTAAGATACGTTAGCAGGCAAGGTTTGAATCTCTGTTGCAACACCCCCCTTGCCCCCTGCTTGTTGTCAGACACCAGGACTGGAGTCTGCGGAAGGTCTGGGAAGGTCTGCACAAACAACCTTTGTGTGGGGATGGCACGGCAGGGGCGCAAGCAATTGTGGTGAAGTTTCTTGGTGTTTCCCTGGGCGTCCTCAAGTTGATAGGTGTGGTTTTCATAGACAGCAACTACCTTGAAGGGCCCTAGGTGGTTGGATTCTAATTTGGCATAATTGGTATTGAGGGTATAGACGGGGTCACCTGTGGCGTATCTAGCTTCAAGGTGTTTTTTCCCTCCTGCAATCCGCGTGTGTTCAATTTCTTGGGCTTTGGCACGCCATTGGTCTAGGGAGGGAGTTGGCATCAAGGGGGGCTTGTCAGGAACCTTGGACTGCAGTTTCCCCTGTTCAACCCCTGTCAGACTGTCAGGTGTTCCAAAGGCCAGGGTGTTAGGGCTGAACCCAGTGCCCCTGTTGATTCTTGCTTGCAGGATCAGTAGGGCGGTGGGAAGGTGTTCAGTCCATGCAGTGTTAGGATGCTCTTACAAGAGTTTGGCAATCAGTTGAACCAGGGAGCCGTTTAATTGTTCCACGCATTTGTTGGCTTGCAGGTGGTAGGGGGTTGTGACTATATGTTGGAGCGCGTTCTTGACACAGTATGCCTTCACAACGTGTCCAACAAGTTTGGGCCCGCCATCTGTGATAAGACGCTTGGGTTGCCCAAAGCAAGCCACAATCTCTTTTCCAATAAAGCGGGTAAAGGTGGTGGCTTTGTGGTTGGTTGTGGCCCAGGCTACTGGCCAACACTTGAAGTAGTTGATAGCGGTGATAATATACTTCTTACCAAGTCTGTCTTTGGGGAGCGGTCCCACAATGTTGAGGGCCCACTGTTTGAAGGGTTCCATAGCCTTGATGGGTAGGACAGACTTAGGAGGTGCAGGTTTGGACGTATTCTTTTCACACAATACACATGTCTCAAGGAGGTCCAAGATGTCCTGGCGCATGCGCGGCCACCAAACCTTACGTTTCATGATCTTGAAGAGGTTACGCCCTCTGATGTGATCCAAGGTTTGGTGGTAGTGCAAGATGGTGTCTCCTTGTTGTGTGGTGGGAATATAAGGCGTCTTTTCACCTGTCTCTGCCCGGAAGCAGACGTTTCCAGCATCAATGGTGAACTGACTTTTGTTGTCCTTCAGCTTGGTGATGGTGACCAAGTTAAGGCCCTTGTAGCGGATCTCCTCAGGGCACAGGTAGAGCATGGGCCATTCTGGGTCCAGACTGTTGTCCCCAGTGATGGACGCTACATAGAGTTGTGAAAGGGCGTCAGCTGTGACGAGTTCCTTTCCAGGCTTATATTTGATGCATAATTGATAGGGGGATAGGCGTTTAACCCATCCTGTTTGGCGGAGTGTCAAATGGGACTGTGTTGAAGTACTGGAGTGACTTATGGTCCGTCAGAACGCAGGGTGGGAAGGTTGCACCTTCCAAGTAACAGTGCCACTTCTCAACACAGTGTACAATGGCTGCCAGCTCTTTATCATGGATGGGATAACGTTGTTCCAAGTCAGTGAGCTTCCTGGAACAATATGCTACGGGGAGGAAGACGCCATTGTCGGTTTCTACCCTTAGCACGCCTCCTATGGCCCTGTCAGAGGCGTCAGTCTCAAGTTTGTACTGTTAATTTTGGTTGGGAAACTGCAGTACTGGTGCTGTTGTGAGCCTTTGCTTCAACGTCTCAAAGGCTTGATCTCTGACGGGGGTCCAATGGAAGCGCTGTTTGGTATTGAGGAGCTCAGTAAGAGGTGCAATTAGTTCTCTGCAGTTGGGGATGAACTTGCGTACATAGGCAACTATGCCCAAAAAATGTTTGCGCTTGGCCCACATCAGTGGGGGGCGGCATGCTAGTGATTGCCTTGATTTTGGAAGGATTGGGCTTTATCCCTTGGTCAGAGATGGTGTGTCTAAGGAATAACAGCTCCAACTTGAGGAACTCACATTTGGAGGGTTTAGCTTTTAGATGGTTTTTCCAAAGGATGTCAAGGACAGCACAGAGGTAATGGAGGTGTGTGATTTTATCTTGACTGAAGACAATAATGTTGTCAAGGTAAACAACCATAAATTTTCTAATCAGGTCCTCAAATGCTTTGTTCATCAACATGGCAAAGGTGGAGGGAGTGTTGGTCATTCCAAAGTTCATGACACAACACTTGAACAACCCGTAGCGTGTGCAGAAGGCAGTTTTTGCCTTGTCCCCTGGTGCAATGCGGACCTGGTTGTACCCTGCAGTGAGATCAATCTTGCTAAAGACCTTTGCGCCTGCAAGTGTATCAAACAGGTCGTCAATCAGCGGCAGGGGGTATTTATTTTTTTCTGTCACCTCATTTAGGGCGCGGTAGTCTGTGACCAGGCAAAGGGACCCATCCTTCTTAGCTACAAAGAAGACCGCCACCCCGTATGGAGAGAGCAAGGGGCAAATGAATCCCTTATCAAGCGCGTCCACAAGGTGCTGGCGGAGGGTTTCATCTTCCTTTGGTGTGAGACAGTATAATGGTTGTGCTTTAGGTAAAAATCCTTGAAGTTGTACAGCGTGCTGGATCTCCTGGGGTGGAGGTAGTTGTTTGAGTGTTTCACTGAATACGTCCTTGTACTCCTTGAGGAGTGCAGCTAGCGCTGGTGGTGGTGATGTTGACAAGAAGGGGCTGCAGATGGTTCTGCACAGATAAATTTGACTGAACATTGGTTAAAGTCTAGTCTCCCCCCTTGAAATTGTATAAGCCTGTTTCCGTCATTCTGATAAACACAGTGGCATGTAGTAGTTTGTTTATTTCCATGGGGTAAATCTGAAAACCCACCCCATTTCTATTGAGGGTGATGACAGAGGTATCCCAGTCAATGTAAGGACGGTTATGTCAGAGCCAGTTGAGGCCAGCAATTAAGTCATGCTGAGGTCTGCCATGATTGGCCCAGAGAGCCTAACCTGGATGTTCCTCATTCTTACGGAGAAGGGTACCGTCTTGTGGGTGATGGCCACTCTGCAGGAGTCAGCTACTTGTACGGCTTTGAATCTGCTGGGTACTTGGTCTAATTGTTGGGAGTCAGCAAAGGCCTGATCTACCATGGTGTGATTAGCCCCAGTATCTACCAGTAACTTATGGGTGGTCCCACAAAAATAGAAGGGATAGGACAAGCGTGTTACTTTATTTGCGGAATGAGCGGCTTGCAACACAGGGTTGTTGCTATGGACCTGAAAAACGTCTAGGGTTTTGACCTCGTGAAGATTGTAGTCGCAGGAGTTCTTTGCAAGCAAGAGCTGAGAGGGCGGGTCAGTCGGGGTTGTAAGGCCTCTCATTGTTACAACCCCCAGGCTTTTCCCTGGTCCTTGATTAGCGCTAGCTGGAGTTCCCCCCTTGCGGGGGGCGCTTAGCTGCACTTTCCTGCTGGCGCAGTTGGCAACAGCCCACTTGACCTTGGCCATTGTTAGGTGCAGGACGTGGTTGGGGTGGAGTCTTGTTGGTGCAGCGGAAGCCCATTAAAGCCTGGTTAATGGCCTCTACAATGGCTTTATAGCAGTTGTCAATAGAGGTGCAGCAGCCAACAGGAACCCACTTGCAAATATGGGGTTTTAACTCATTAACAATGAGAGTGAGCAACATGGTGTTCCCATCAGTCACTGCTTCAGGGGCGGCAGCAAGGGCTTGTTGCCACGCGGCAAGATACTCAGGGACAGAACCAGTCTGCTTGATGGCTAAGAGGGGAGTCCCCAAGATAATGGGAGAGAAGGTTTCACTATATTGGGACTTGGCGGCGTCTTGAAAGGTTGCCCAGGTGACGTCAAACTCCTGGCCGGCCCAGTTGGTGAACCACACGGCAGCGGGCCCCGTAAGGCAGCCAGATGCAGTGGCAACCCACATGGACTAAGAACCTGAAAGATAAAAAGGCGCGTTTTGGTGAACTGGAGCCAACTGACAATGTCAGCTCCTTTGACACTGCCAGTGAAGGACTCTAGTTGAAGGTTGAGCATACATTGCAACAGATCTGACTGTGACGGGGTGACGCTAGAGTCACACTGCCCGAGGCGGAGCCAATTTTATACACTGGTAAGAACTAGCTGATCTTGATAGATGACATAACCTTTTTGGAATGTCCCCCTTGGGGATTGGAAGGAACATCTCTTGTTGTGGAGTAGCCATGCAGCCCGTACTCCGTCCTTTCTTGGGGGGGGATTTTGTTTTTGAAATAGGTCGGAACCTACTTCTGCTATCACTGTTGCAACTGAACCAATGAGGGTCCAGTATTTGGAATTGGGGAAGAAAACAGTCCAATAGGAAAGGACAGAATAATAAGAATAAGGTATTGTTTATTGTAAGATATTGTGATTAATATACTAAATGGGGAAGCCACAAGGCCACAAGGGGTGGCATAGTGGGGAGTTCCATGTAGGGTTTGAAGCCAAGGAATAACTTGTGCGGGGATCAGCAGGTCAAATTGGCAACGCTCCTAATTAGGATGAAGTGCCCGTCATTTGACATTGCCTTCAGATTCATTCATAACATTGGATACGTCAAGGGGTGACCCATCAAGCGCCCCCTGTGTATTGTAAGATATGTTAGCAGGCAAGGTTCAAATCTTGATTGCAACATGAACATATACACCCATCAGGCCGTGTGGGGCTGAGTTGATACAACATCCAGTAGGGTAGAATGGGTGATATACAATTGATGATTTAGTGATTACACGCTGTGTAATCAATGATATTCACTATATTGGCTTACGTTTATACAGCGTATAGTAGCCATATCAATTATATTAAAGCAAGTAATATACAGTGTATAATCAGTACCTGTTAGGGTGATGATAAGTGATAATACAGTGTATAATTGTTGCATCTAATCTACTGAACTAATGATTACACGGCGTATAACTGTCATATCCATTATAATATATTATTGATTATACAGCATATAATTACTACACTTAATATAATGATAACCTAGTGATTTTACAGCATGTAACTGAGTAAGATCTGCGTGTGATGATTAGCCTGATTATTTGTGGTTAATCAGCCTAATTTCACACTTACCTATAATAAAAGCCTATAGTAAACTTAGAATCCTATGCGCTTTAATTGCTGTATTAATGCTTAGATTCCAAAAAGTGGAACTAAGCTGTGAAAGAAAGGTGTCATCCCAAAGCTCATTACTCTGCATTCAAAGGATCCAAATTGTGTATGGAAGGCAGTTTTTGATATGTACTTTTCCTTTACTTTGACTTAGTTATAACCTGAGGTGAGGTCAATTTTGGAGAAAATTTGTATCCAGAGAGCCTTGCAAATAGATCCTCTATGAGTGGGAGGGTATATTAAATTTTTACTGTGCTTGAATTTAGTGCTCTGTAGTTGGTTACTAGACAGAGGTTGCCTTCCTTTTTCTTTACAAAAAACACTGCTATCCTCACAGGGATTCTGATGGGCGAATGAATCCTTTGGCTAGGTTGTCCTCAATATGGGGCTTGAGGATTTGGGTCTTCATGGGGGAGAGTCTGTAGCAGGTTGCAGGTTTAGGCATGGACTTGCATAGATCAATGCCATGTTTGACCTCCCGTTTGAGGGGTAACTCTGT
The DNA here is from genome assembly GCA_014839935.2 of Entomophthora muscae. Lineage (NCBI taxonomy): Eukaryota > Fungi > Entomophthoromycota > Entomophthoromycetes > Entomophthorales > Entomophthoraceae > Entomophthora > Entomophthora muscae. Next base: position 19,094 of record QTSX02001661.1, on the reverse strand, counting down.
GAGATCTTCCTTAACTACATGAGTGTATTCTTTTAGGAGTGCTGCAAGTTCTGGGAATTCAATTTTGGTTATTTGTATGTTATTGAATTTGATGTACCTCATTTTGTGGAGGATACTATCAGGGATCCAGTCTTGGGTGGCTGGTTTGTTGTTTTTAGGGGTAAATTGGGCCAGGTTTTTTTGCAGGCAATGCCCACCACAAGAGGGGAGCTAACTTTAAAAGGTATGAGACAGACTTCCCCACCCAAGACCATGGGCCAGCAGCCAGGATTATATTGTCAATCACCCCTGTGAGGGTGATGTACACAATCCCAAACAGCTTGCCAGTATGGTTGGTTGGGAGGTCAGATGCAGAAGCAGGCATGGGTTTTGGTGTCACAGGCAGCTCCATGGGCAGGTTGTAAGCAGGGAGATAATTGAATTTCCCCTTGAACAACTTGGGTGTTGAAAATATCCACAGGCCTTGTTGGTTGCATCTAATTGCAGATTGTATGCGGGCCAAAGGATTGAGTTTGAGTATCTTTTCTGGGGTGTATTATTTATATTCAGACTTCAGAGGGTAGTCAGTAAAGTGGTTGGGTCCAAAGGGTACACCAGGAGGGCATAAAATAGCGGGAGGTGGGGCAGGCGGGCCAGGAGATCTCAAACTGAATTGGTAGACAGCAAATAAAAAATAAGGCAATAGCTGCATGAGCCAAAATAACCTAACCTTTATTCAAAAATGGCAATAAGTTTGGAGCACAGGGTCCTTGGGTTTATATAGTACCCCCATCTAAACTTAACATTTTCCATGGGGGGTTCATCAGGGCATTGGGAAGGCCAGGGCCGGGGGAACTGGGTGCTTGGGTCCAAGGGCAGCAAAATGGCACTTGGCCCAGGAGTTCTTTCATTGGTCATGAATCTCAATTTGGCTGCTTGATTATCTTGCTTTAGTGTCAAGGTCATGGGACTGGGTTGCAGGCCCGTGCCTCTTTCCTGGGTTGGCTCTTGATTGGTTGCTGGTGTAGACTTCAAGTTTATGAAGCTAATAGTTGCGCTTCAGTACCTCCATTAGGCGCTGTAATTAATCCTCCATTTGGTGCAATGATTTCTTTGGTTTGTCTCTTTTTACCACATGGGTCACTACAATTGGTATCAGCTTGTGGAGCCTCAATCCCAGAAAAACGCAGGTGGGCAGTCCTGCAGTCCACAGGCCCGGCAGCCCAAAGGAATCCAGGTTCAGGGTTCAATTCCTGCTCCTGGGCCCAGGTTTCTAGAGAGGAAGAATTGTCAATCCTGACAGGTACTGTCTTTGGTTAGACATTATGAGTTGTCCTAATTTATGACTTGGGCAATTACTTTGTCTCTTAGGATAAGATTGTTAGGTTTGTTAAGGATGTTGAAATTGACACTATTGTGCTTGATTGTCATGGTTTTTGTTTTCCAACATACTCTGGGGTTCACTTGGGTGAACCAGTCTATGCCTGCTACAATTTCTTAGTTTATGTTGTTCATGATAGGTCCTTTGATGGACGTTTGTATGCCTTGAAGATCAATTCTGAAGAGAGTTGTTTTGCCTTCAAGTAGAATCTTTGATTTTTCTGCCATTCTGGCATATTTGATGTTAGATTTGACAACTGGTATCTTGTATTTGGTTAAAAATGGTTTGCTTACCATAGTGTGTTGAGCACTAGAGTCAAATAAAAATTTATGTATATGATATTTATAAGTGTATGGGTAGACAAGAAGTTGTGAGTAATATTTAATTTTATGTTCATAAAAATGGAGGATTGCAGGCCATAATGGATGTGGGCAGCAAGGTTTATACCTTGGTAAACTTTCTTGTCAGTTTGGAGGGAGACAGGGGCAATTAAGCCTGTTCCCCCTTCTCTTTTCCCTGTTTCTCTGTTTCAAGACCTTTGAGGTCAGAGAATGTGGGGTCAGATTCATAGCAGGTTGCTACTTCAGCGTTGTTAACTTTGGTGGTATCCTCTTTCTTGGGACAGGAGTGGTTTGTGCTTTGGCTACAATTACCATTGTTACAATTAGAGTTGCTGTTGATATGATTGGTGTTTTGGTGTTTATTGCCATTGGAGTTTTCTCTGCCATTGCTGTTTGAGGAGCAATTGCTGTTGCGTGCAGCATATTCCATGTTTGTGCGTTTTTCTGCGCGCTTGGCTTCTGTAATGAGCGCAGTCATGAAGGTGTTGGCCTCTGGAAAGATGAGGGTAGCAACAGAGGGTTTCATTCTGTTGATGAATGATGCTCTGCTATGTACATTGTCAGCTTGCCTGGATTTTGGATTTTGCAGTGTATTTCCCCAGTTTCATTGGCGTAGGCCATGATAGTGGTTGTCTGATGAAGGTTGCTGGGCTGTATTGTGATGTCTTGGAGGGATTCAGTGACACAGAAATTGTGTGTGATGTCTGCTTTGAGCTCTTCCCAGTTTTCAAGCTGGCTTTCAGTTTGTGAGCTGACCCAGGTGGCAAACCAGTTAGCTGTGGCCTCAACAAGACGCTTGCTGGCTTCCTGGACCCATTTTTTGTGGAGAATGAGCTGGCGCGGAGTTTAGCGGCTGAATGGTCTAGCCAGTTGATGACATTTTCTTTGTTTTTACCAAAGAAATTGTTGATACCAATGTATTTGGTGTTGGTGGCTTCACCTGTAATAGGTGGTTGTGCGTTTGTTTGTGGTTGAAGAGAGCAACTATATTGAACTATCTTGGCACATGCTTTGGGCATGACCAGTCCTTCAAATACAGTGTATCCACTAGGAATATCTTCATCAATGTTGTGGGCGCAGAAGTACGTTTTCCAGGTCTCCTGGGATGTGGCCTGATTGAGTACGTGAGCAAAGGTGGGTGGGTTTTGGTCAGTCATTTTCTCTTTAATGGGTGTGGTCAAAAACCATAGTTGCTTGAGTGATGAGGAGCGCTTTTTGGGGAAGCTTCAAATATGGAAATGAGAGAGAAGAGAAGTATATTTTATTGAATAATACTTTAGGCTTATATAGCTTTAGCTGTGGCAGAGATTTATTTGGATTGAACCTGGGGGTTGGTCATGTGTGGGATGGGTTCAAGTCACTGGATACTTGGACAGTCAGGTGCTATTGCTTGATTGCCATTTCTAGTATGTCAAACTGTATATTGGGAGGGCACCAAATTGGGGGATGACTGGTTTTTAAGTGAGTTAGCGGTAGCCATAATACTTGTACATCCAGATTCTCAACACTAATAAACTTTGCTTTGCTTTGCCTGGATTGTTTTCATTTTTGGATTCTTATATTTTTAATTTATTTATATTTCACTAATCATTTTAGGTATAAATAAAAAGTTTCAGGTAAAGTTTCAATGTGGTTTTGTAAAAAAATCTTATATTTTGTTAATTTATCTTTAAGCTATGAGATATTCTTAGTTGTGCTTATATAAAGTATAGTTAATCAAATATAGAATTTTCTTATATTTTGTAGTTGCTGTGATATATAAAATATCTTTATTTTTTGTCTCATTAGATTTTTAATCTTTATGGGAATAAAAAATATTTTTATAATAAAGAGTGTAAATTACATAGTAAATTTAAAACCATTTGCTTATATCTCCTTATTCTTAATACTTATAGTTTTTATTGCATTTTTGAACTCCCTGGGGTCATTTTAGTATTTTAATACATTTAAAAAAGTATATATCAAAAATATTCAGGATAAAGTGTGCTGTTATTTAAAAGAGTATCAACATCCAGAAGATGACATTAAGTAAAACTGGGCCATCACTTTACTATAGTGTTGTCATTTTTAGTGTTGACATAGGCTCTGTTGCCATAATTGCCACTCTGAAGGAGTCAGCTACTTGTACTGCCTTGAAGCAGCTGGGCACTTGGTCTAGTTGTTGAGAGTCAGCAAACACCTAGTCAACCATTGTGTGATTGGCCCTGGTATCTACTAATAGTTTGTGGGTATTCTCACAAAAACAGAAGGGATAGGTCAAGCAGGTTACTGTAGATTCAGAAACTAAAGGTAAAAATGCAGGATTATCATATTCTTTTGCATGAACTCACCAACTTACTGGAATATTTTTCATCCTTTTATATAAAAAGGTAAGCTGTTCTGGGATGAAAATTACTCCATTAAGTTGGTGAGTTTACGCAAAAGAATTTGACAATCCCACATTTTTACCTTTAGGTTCTGAATTTACAGTACTTTATTTAAAGGGTGGCTGGCTTGGAGAACGGGGCTGTTGCTGTAAACCTGGAATATGTCAAGGGTTTTGACTTCATGCACATGGTAGTTGCAGGAATTTTTTACAAGGAGAGATTGATAGTGAGGGTCAAGTGGGGTTGTAGAACCACTCATATCTACAACCCCCAGGTTTTCCCTGGGTCTTCAATTTGTGCTAATTGAAACTCCCCCTTGGGGGAACGCTTAGTCCCATTTTCTTGTTGGCAGGGCTGGCAGCGGTCCACCTGATTGTGGGCACTGCCAGGTGCGGGGCAAGACTGGGGTGGTGCATCATTGGATCTACAAAAGCCCATGGAATCCTGGTTATTGGCCTTCATGATGGCCTTATAGCAATTTTCAATGGACGTACAGCGCCCCACAGAAACCCACTTGCAGATGTGGGGCTTGAGCCCATTGACTATTAGTGTAAGGAGCATGGTGTTCCCATCAGTGGCAGCTTCTGGGGGAGCAACAAGGGCTTGCTGCCAGGCTGCAAGTATTCAGGGACAGACACAGTCTGTTTAATGGCCAAGAGGGGAGTTCCCAACACAATAGGTGAAAAGGTTTTACTGTAGCAGGACCTTGCGGCGTCCCTAAACAATGCCCAAGTGACATCTACCTCCTGGCTGGCCCAGTTGGTGAACCATACTGCGGCAGGCCTCATAAAGCGCCCCAAAGCAGTGGCAACCCACATGGGCTCAGGCACCTGAAAGACAAAAAGGTGGGTTTTGATCAAGTGGAGCCAACTGACAATGTCAGCTCCTTTGATACCACCTGCAAAAGACTCAAGTTGGAGATTTAGCATTTGTTGTGACAGGTCTTATTGGGAAAGGGTGACACTTGTGTTGCGCTGCCTAAATTGGAGATGATTAAACACGCTTGTGAGTACCAACTGGTCTTAGTAGATAATGTACCCCTTGGTAATGTCTCCCTTGGGAATTGGGAGGAAGTTCTCTTGGTGGGGAGTAGCCACACAGCCCGTACTCCGTCCTTTCTTTGGGGGGATTTTATCTTTAGGTAGGTTGTCAACCTACTGCTGCTACCATTATTGCAACTGAACCAATTAGAGTTCAGTTTTTATTGAGGAAGACAATAGTTCAATATAAAGGACAGGAATGAATAGAATAAGGTATTGCTTATTATAGAATATTGTGATTAATATACTATATGGGGAAAGCCACAAGGCCACAAGGGGGTGACATGATGACATGTTCTATCTAAGGTTCAAAGCCAAGGTATAACTTGTGTGGGGATCAGCAGGTCAAATTGGTAGCGCTCCTAATTAGAAGAAAGTGACCACAGTTTAATACTGCCTTTGGATTGGTCCATGTTGTTAGATACGCCAAGAGGCAGCTCTTTGGGCACCCCCTGTGTATTTTAAGATAAATTAGCAAACAATTAGGGAGACTTGGTTGCAACAGTTGGTCCCTGGTTTTGTCCAGGACACATCTTGATGATCTCCTTGGAGCAGGAGTGCCACATCAGGGCCTGATAATTCTGTCTGAAAGTGGCAGAGAACAAGTATCAAATATTACAGGATATGTTTGGTCCAAAGGTTGATAACAGCTTTATTACTCAATATGACAATGGTGTTCAACTTATACCTGGAAAGGTATTTATACCATTTACCAGGCTTTCATCTTTAATCAGGATTCTGAAAATTTGGGCTGCTAGGCAGCAGGAACTTGGGGGTAACAAGATGGCATCTGGAATAGACTGACGTTATTAGCTAAAGTTGAATAATAAACAGCTATACTTTTCTGTTCAATAGCCTGATTAAGAGGTACATGCAGGTTATAAGGCATCTTCTAGGCTCAGGGTTTTGGAAAATCTCCATTTTTATCTCATTGGCAGGACATCAAAAGTCTTAATAGCATTTTTTAGGGTGATTTGCTACTACTTGAGTTTAGCCCCTATTGCTAAGTCTGGGACTTTTGCTTGCAATTTCCTGTGATGGCTGAAATTATTTTACCATAAGCTGATTTTCATTCAAATCATCCTCATATTTGAACCCAAAAAAATGTGGGGCAGAGCCTTTTTTCTGGGCTGTCAGGCTGCAGGGGGCAGGGTTTGATCATTATTCTAGAACTTATTTTATGATTAATTATTAAAATAATTTGTGGTATCCCCTGGCCAAAAAGAATTATTGTGAGTGTTGGATCCTTGGGGTATTTGCACAAGAAGAATTTGACTTTAACTATTATTTGAGCCAGCTCTTCAAAAGAACCAAAATGTGGTAAGCAAGAGTGCAACTGCAACTATTTATTTAGGCTAAAGTATTGATTACAACCTAGAAGAATAATCACCTGTAAGATTTAGCAATAGTAAAGTAGGTGAATTAATAGAGGTCAATGACTCTTAAAATTTCCCCAGCCTAAAAAGGCCATAAATAACCTTTTTTACTTGAAAATATAGTTATCTTTCTTGCTCTAATTTTATAATTAGAGTGAGATCCTTATAAATTTTAAGAGATATCTGAATATATCTGTGTTATTCACTAAAGTGGTAGTGAACAGGGGGATTTAAATAAATGATTGCTTTATTGGAGTTATCACCTTTCTAGCTGTTACCCATGGGGTTGACACCTTTGAAGCAACTCTTTAAGAAGTTGTTTACTCTAGAACTTCATTGCCAAACGGGTTAGTGCTCAATTTGATTAAAGACTCATCAAGTGAGGAAATTATCTGAGTTGAGTTGATTCCTAAGCCAAGAGATCTATTCAATGTCTTGGAATTACTGGCATCTCTAAAAGTGATATTAGGCTAATTGAACACAAATTATCAGTCTAATCATTGTCATCAGATCTTAGGTATTACTGAATGTATTCTTACTAGTTTGATCATCTCAAACATAATGATTGCATGATGTATTATTAATACATTTATATTATTTAAATTAAAAAATATACACTATATAAGCACTAGTTCATATTATTAAATGTAACAATTATATAATGTATAATTTCCAGTTTAGTATTAATAACTGACAATTACACACTGTATAATCACTGGTTAATCAGGCCTATTGTGACTTTCTAAACCTATGAATTTGGTATACTATTTTGGTTCTTCCAACAGCCTAATTAAGGCGCAAATATGTATATTACACTAGACAGTGTATAATCTCTTTTGAAGTCCTAATTCAAATATCAATTAAATTCTGTGTAATGCTTGACTTGGCGTTAAATTAAATATGATATTATACCCTGTATGTAAATACCCAACATGTGGGGGAGTATTCTAGCAAGATAGGGGGCCAAGTTTGACACTTGGAACTCTTTAAAAGAGGTAAAAATTGGGTATACTTTCAATACCCAACAGAACACCTTGGCATGTACATTAACTTTGGCAGGGCCCAGAATGCCCCAGACAAGCAGCTAGCCTTCCTAGAGAATAAACAACCAACAGCATGAGAAGCATTGCCAACTGCTTTCCTGGAAGGAAACCCCCCCTTTCTGATCATAAATGGTTTGGGGTTTGCAAGGCCCACATGCCGCAAAAACCTGGCATTAAGTCTAAACACAAATTTGGGCCCATTTACTATCAGTAAATGGTAAATTGGGAGAGCAATTTTTTGATTGCACAATTTTGAAATCATGCGCTCAATTGCTCACGGGCTCTAATAATAGCTTTGGCGCCTCAGCATGCTTCAATTAAACCAAGGTTCATGGTATACCAGTCAATGTCCTTCCACCCTCAGGTCCCAGTGCGCAATTTCCATGCCAATCCACAAGTATAACTGAAAATGATGCCACCAGGCCTCTGGTGGCACAAAAGGCTAATTATTCCCCAGTAAGTATAAATAGTGAGGAGGAGAAGCCTTCCTCACTGTTGAAATCTTAAAATAAACAACTTTATTCCCAGGACGCATTGTTTTCTTGCAGGAAGTATCCATTTTTGCACCAATATAATCTTTCTGTTTGCATCTATTTTCAAATCCACTACACTTTACAACTGCAACTATCTGTTTCCTCCTGGTTCTGCTCCTGTCTATTTGGTTAAGCCACCTTGTGCTTTTGACTTGGAGTTCTTCCATCCTCATTACCTGGATCTTCTTTCTTGTCACCCTATAGTGCCCATCCCGCCTACCATGAAGGAGATTCCTCTCACTCCCCCCTTTCTCAATGTGCCTCCTGCCCAAGACTTTAGCAAGTTAGGTTTTGTTTACATCACAGTATTGGTGCTGACCAATCAGGTCATGCCCCATACTAGAAGTTTGCATCATTTGGCTACATCTGTGAGTTATCTTGTCAGAATAGAACCAATGGTGTATATGGCCTTTCAGGCCTGGCCTGCCTCCCCTGTGGGAGTCCAGCTGGACTCTGATATGTGCTGTGACAAAATTGGGCAAAATTACCGGTGAAATACATGAGTACATAGTACATAAAGGTGTATACAGCTATGGACAAGGTTGAGTGAGGCAAAACCAATGTGGGCCAGGAGTAGAGTTTGGAGGAGAATAGTTATGCTGACTCCTTGTATTAGTCCTTGTTGGCGGGTTCTTAGAATGGCCTATATGGTTTAAATGTGGTCTGGTGGCCCCCAATCCCTAGGCAGGCTGTAATAACAGCAGAGAAGATCAGGTGGTTCATCCTCTGGATCTTAAAAAGAGGTGAAAAAGCTTAGTGTCTGACTTATATTTTAGTAAAGTCTTGTAAGTGTTTTATGTGATAACTATTGAGGGTAATTTCACTCAATGATAGCACAACCTATCACCAAGGAATTGGTTTTTATTATATAGTAGTGTCTTTATGTGGCAGGAATATTGGGAAGAATTGGATTAGAAACCCAAGACATTTGGTGTTACCTGATATTCCCTTTCCTGGATGGCATGGTGTGTTATCAAGTGGGAATGTATAACCAAAATCCAACTTTAATTGGCATAAAGAGTATTGGGCCTTCTCTATGCACCCAAATTCATTAACTGGACTTAATGCATGGATAGTTTTACAGTTGATATTTTCAACCCCTCTTCATTTGGCAAGTTCCTAATTTGGGCAGCAGTTCCCCCAAATTGGAACTCTGGGAAATTACCTTTTTTGGTTTCCCAATTTGACAATTTCCTCATTGAGTAGGGGACTGGATGGCCACAGTGGGTGCCCTGCCATTGGCTGGCTGGCAGTTGGGTGGGTGGGTGCCTGGCTGTTGGCCTATAAAAGCCAACTTTACAAAAATCTAAGTTTTTAACTTTTTGTTTTTGCTGTGTGCCTTTTACAGCAGTTTCCCTAATCAAGGGAAACTGCTGCAAATAATTATCTTCTCTGTTTGGTACCAGAGTGTCACTAACATCAACTTCTTGCACTTTTTTGTCAGGAATATTCTTGACACTGTATAATTTCTAACTAAATTTGACAATTAGTCAGCCAAGGTGCACCATCCAGTTTAGGATCTCTAATTGGGTGTCATTATGGGAAAGAGGATAACTACATTCTACCTTCTGTATGCAGGAAAACAAGCTAGGATTATGTTTAAGCACCCTCTAAAATATGAAATAACTTTCTAGCATTATCTAAGGCGCTAAAAAGTAGATAATCAACAGTTGCAAGTAGGCCAGCTCAAGAAGAGTTTAATCAGAAGCTGGGACACCATGCACGTCTTGGAAAGCCAGTGGTAGTAAAATTGTCAATGTCAGTCATTTGGGTTAGGTAAACCCATCAAGAACATGATTGCTTGGGCAGGTAATTACTGGGAACTGTCTGAAAGATTGGGTTAGAGGATTTCAAATTATAAAAATATACAGATGCCTTAAAGCCTAACAACAAACTGTTAGTTATCCCTGAAAATTTTACAGTCATTATCTAGATTTGTTTCTGTTAATAAAATAACCATTTAAAATTTCTTTTCTACTGCTTTGTCTGTAGTGTCCTGGTATATAGTAAAGTTAGATTATATGATATTGAAAAGGCTAAACAATCTTTTAAGACATCTCAAAACTTTGAGCTTCTAATCAAAACCAAAGATTTCTTCACACTTGCACATTTATCAAGACCAGTAAGTGAACTCTATACTAATGATACAGTAGTTTTAAAAGCTGTGGAAAAAAGAAAAAATACTTTGGATTTAAACTAAATCAACTCAGATGTAAACAAAATTAAAATGTATATATTAAGTTACAATAGATTTATTTATTTTTAATTTTCTTTACATATGAGTTATTTTCATTTAAATCTGAAGTATTTTTGCTTGTTGCCAAAGCTTTTAAAACTACTGTACAGTTAATTTCAAACTTTTTGAGATAAAAAAATTGTTCAATTCTGAAAAAATGGGTTCAGTCACACAAAATTTTCAACTGAAACCATTTGATGGTCAATTTACTCAATAATTTTTTTATTTATCTAGGTATTTATTACAAAAATAGTCAATCATACAACAAAATTAAAATCAAAAACTGTAGATTCAGAACCTGTTGGCAAAAATGCAGGATTGTCAAATTCTTTTGCATCAACTCACTAGCTTAATGAAGTAACTTTTATCCTAGAGCAACTTACTTTTTTATATAAAATGATGAAAAATATTCAGTAAGTTAGTGAGTTTACGCAAAAATATTTGACAATCTTGCATTTTTCCCAACAGGTTCTTAATCTACAGTACATAATCCCAAAAATGAGAAATTGAATAAGAATATTCCATATTTAAAACAAACATAAACCAGTCAAATTCTGAAGCAATCTACACCAAATGTGATAGTGATCTTGTATTAAAACTGATACTAACAGAGAGCAAATTTGATTCAGTCACAAAAGAGATATTTTCAAATATAAAACAACTTGTTTTAATGAAAATCTTGATTATTTTCAGGGTCAACCCAAAGCCCAGAACAGGGTTTGAACCCCTGCGCTTGGCCGCCAAGCAAAAGCGAGGGCAGCCGAGAAAGCCCGCTGGGGGATTCAAACCCCCAGCCACTCACCAGGGCAGGCAAGGGCCGCTTCAAACTGCCCTGGCCTATTTGGGCAGTTTGAAGCAACCCAATACTGTACTGAATCAGATCTGCTGGGAGCTGCAGCAGATCTGATAAATTTCACATTTCTGCTGCTTCCACTTCAGTTAAACCTCCCACTGTTCCTGCCACCTCCAATCACCCCAGCTGCACTGATGTATTAATTGATAATCTTGCAGCTACTGGAGATGCTTTCAACATAACCAATAAAGTGGTTGTGAACAGCACCTCAATTGAGCTGCAAGATTCAGAAATTCTTGCAGTCAATGACCAAGAGAAAATCAAGACTAAAAATACCAACCAATTATCCACCAGCCAACAGAATTCCCCTGCCCAGACCAAGTCACCCAAATTCCAGCCCACACTTCCCAAGCCCCTTCCCACTACATCTCAGATGCCAGTGCCCAAGAGTTGGGACCCTAATAGCCCTCAGAAATTAAGCAGTAGAACATTCCAAGGTAGACCAGATGAGTGGTATAAAACCCACTTTCCCCCACTTAAATCAAGTGCAGACAACGTCAAATAAATTGAATGAATCTTTCAGTTTTGTTTGCTTATTTAGGATTTCAATTTATACATCACTTGAGCAGAATTCAAACTAGAAGACTAGAGTACCACCCTAGACCTACACCCATGGACTACCAGCCAGGTCCAGATCCTGGAATGGCTGACATTCCCTATGACGCTCCTGCTCCCCCCATCCCTCAGCCCTACAACCACAGTAGAGCTGGGATGGTCATCCTGACCATCCTCAGTCTGGCCAAAGTTGTCATTCCTAACCTTGGTGCATACTGCCCTATAGTTGCTGGATTGCTTTACCTAACCCATTCAGTTCCATTTCTCTACTGGGCCCTTGTTACCCGTTATCTGGATGGATTAAGCTCTCCTTCAATGCCTTGGTACATGTTGGCCCCCAGCCATGACAATTATTTTGGGACTAAGAATAGAAATAGGGTCTTTAGAGAGTGGATTCACCAAAATTTTATTCCAGAAACCACAGCATTATTTTCAATTTATGTGCTTCTAAATTTGGCCATTTATATCTAATAAATGTCTCAAATAGGACCAGACACTTAAATAAAATTAGTACTCTGGTAATACTTTCTTTTCTGTTTTAATATATTTTTGGTTTACAAAATGGTTTATACTAGTAACAGAAACGTTAATATTGTTGAGGAGCAATACCAGGAGCAACTGCAAGTTCAAGTTTCTGAGCAAGTATCAGGATACTGCATCCCAGTGGGGGTTCCATTGGCCTTGGCTGCCAACTTACTCTGTTGGGAGGAAGGTAGAGCCCACCATAGAAGGGGTGCTAACTTGATGAGATAAGATTTTAATTTGCCTTCCAAGGCCCAAGGCCCAGTGGAGGGTCCCATGGTGTCAACTAACCCAGCCAAGGTAATGTAGGCTATGCCTGCATATTGAATGGCTGTGGGAGAAGACATATCTGGGCTAGGAGGTAGGCAGTCAGGTTTGGGTGTTGGGGGTGCTTACATATCTGTCTGATAGGAAGGCAAATAATTGTACTTCTCACAAAATATGGAAGCTGGATGCTTGTACCAGGCGCCTTTGTGAAAGACTGTTTGTGGGGTTCTCTGTTGGGCCAGGCAGTCAAGGTGGAGGATGTTCTCTAAGGTGAACTCCTTGTATTATGGTTTAAGTGGGTAATCAGAAAAATGCAGTGGGCCAAAGGGTGCTCTAGGTGGAGGATTAAATGCAGGCCAGGTTTTGGGGACTTCCTCAGGAATGCAGGCCGTCAGGCCAAGGTTTTTGGTTGGAACAGTGGTAAAATAGAAACAACCAAGATTAAATAAGAAATAAAATGGTAGAACCAAGGTCCCATAATCTTATTTATTCAGAATGACAATACCATTTTAACATTACTTTACAGAGTTTAAATATCATTTGAAATGCTAAGTTCAGATCTAGTCCATCACCTGATAGCTTAGTTGCTCAGTTTCTTCCATCCTGAGAGTTCTGGGCCCATTATGGACCTTCTGCCTGTCATTTTTTCTTCTAGAATTACCTCCCTCTGACAGGCTAGAGATAACATCTTCATGGCTTCATCATTGCTACTAGTGTTCCTGTCATTCTGGATCAAGTGACCTTCAGAAACCATAAGCTGGTTCAACCTTGGTCCCATGAACTGCGCATCTCCAGGAGTCACTTTGGGGTCACCAGATGCCTGGAGATCATGTGTCCTGGTGGCCCAGACTTCTAGCCAATCATCTGAGTTTCTTTGAGACTTCAACTCATCAATATGAGCAGCAAATCCTTTTCCAAATGACCTGACAGCTATTATAGGAGTGACACCATGTTGATTCAGTGCTTCTAGCAATCTATATTATCCTGTATAAAAACCAGCTTATGAAGCTCCTCCATACTCTGCAAATTTGTGGCCAGGCAGGCCTGAGGGTCTGTAAGAACCTCAAAACCATCAGAGTCAGGCTCCAAGTTCAATTCTCCTAATTGGATTTTATTACTTATTTTGTAAGAACAGTCATTCATTACAGAAAGGGAGTATAGCTTCTATGACCCCTGTCTATAACCAACTCAATTTAAGTCACAAGAAGGGTGATTTATATGTTTGACCAGGCGCAGCCTTGGGTTTTTTCTGAAATCCCTTATGAAGAACCCCAAGACCAGGCCCAAACAAAGCCTGTGTCATACTTTGAAGCTTGGGAAACTGTGGTCATCTACCTCAATTCAATTATCCTGTGGCAATTTAAGCCAGTGAAAAAAATCCCTGCCTGATCTGGGTACTAGTATGCCAAGTGTGTAAGGTCTTAGATGTTGGGGTGGGTAATTTTAAACTAAAGCCTTCAAACCCAGGATATTTATACTGTTTAAATAAAGGAAATTAGGCAAAGTATGTAAAAAAGCTGAAATAAAGCTCCTAGTATCTTATAAGAATTAAAATCAGGGCTAAGATGGTAAATTAATCCCAAGAATATAAAGTGCAGTCCAGCCTTAAGGACTGAAGACTGTGTGAAAACTCTATTTCTAAATCTGGGTATTGTTTACCACTAACTGGAGGATTAAAACTATTCACTATGAGGGGGTGAGTCCCACTAAAAAGATTAACTATCTTATAAATAAGGTAGTCAAAAGGAATCATCAAAGGATAGCTAAGATTCAAGAGAAGATGTAAAACTAGATTCAAAAAAATAAAAGGAAAAGAAATACAAGCCACAAAACCTAACAAGTACCTTTTTGGGGTGCAAGTCAAACAATCTCAACTTAAGTTGAGACTGAGTAAAGCTCAAGCTATTTATTCAAGTCTATATGGTTGAGGTGACTTAAAGGGGGAGATAACCTAATCAAGGATAGTTAAGTGGGCTTATGAGGGAGTAAAACACAAGCACATAATTTTTGGAATATTTAACTTAAAAAAGTTAAGCCAAAGATAAAGGAAAATACACATGAGCAGCAGTTGAGTATTAGACTAACTCAAAATATAGCAAAAGCGGCAGAAAAACAGAAAACTTGGTCCAAGGCTGTTTGAATAAAGCAAAAGAAAAGAATAGGTAATTGATTTGAACGTGATTGAAATTAACCTTGCCGTTAGGTTCCAAGTTTGAGAATTGTCTGAAAAGAAGAGGTAAGCTTTAGAAAGATGATTAACCATAGATTTAGGTTAAATTAAGCCGTAAAGTGAGGGAAAAGATAAAGAAAAGGGCTATGCAATAATTGTTGGTTTGTTGGAGCCCAAGGAATGAAAACCAATGTTTGAAAAATGAAATCTTAATAGTAGCAGATAATAAGAGGATCCTGACAAGTTGGGTCCCCCAAGTGACGCCCAATAACTAATAATATTGTTGAGAGAATAATGAGCCTCAACCAAAGCAACATGACATTTTGCGGAAATTGTCACCTGCCTGTAATTCACTGAGGCAGTGGTAAGACATGAATTAAAAGCTCTTCTGAATAGAGGAGGCGCCAAAATTACAAAGAAGCCAAAGAAGCAGATAGATTCCCAGCTCAAGGATGCCTATCCCATCATGATTGATCTCATCCAACGGGACCTATACCTCCAATAATTGAGGCCAGACACCTACTTGGGCTCCACAGCATCTTCATTGCCTCCAGCACTGTACAATTCTGGATTTATGGTCTTGTTGTTAGTGTTATTGTTCTAACCAATCATGCAGAAGATAAATGGGATTTTCATGGAACCAACCTTGAGCAGCTGGTCTGTCATTTTCTGGGGTTGGGTGGGCCTCATAATTAATGGGCAGAGCCCACCTTAATATCAGTGCTAACTTAAATAGGTACAACATAGATTTTCCCACTCAAGACCATAGGAAAGAGGCCAGGATAATAGTGGCAATCACCCCAGTAATGTCAGGATTGACAATTCTTCCTCTCTGGAAACCCAGGCCCAGGAGCAGGAATCAACCCCTGACCCTAGATTCCCTTGGGCCGCCAGGCCTGTGGACCAAAGGACCGCCTGCCTGTGTTTTTCTGGGATTGAGCCCCCGCAAGCTGAGGCCAAGAATGTTGGCCCATGCAGTAAAACAGGCCAAACCAAAGAAATTATTGCACCAAATGGAAGACCAATCACAGCTCCTAATAGAGGTACTGAAGCAGCAACTATTAGCTTCATGAATTTGAAGTCTACACCAGTGGCCAATCAAGTGTAAGGGACTCCATCCCTAACACAAATCACAAATTAGACTTGAATGGTGTTAATACGGTGGGAGAACCAGTAATTGCATTTTTTAATGCTAAAATACAAGCCAAGAACAAAACCAAATCTTCCAATAAAATCAATTAAAAAACAAATTCAAAATTTATTAATGAATATGTATTAACCAATTTCAAATGCAAAATTGAAAGCAAGCAGGAAATCAAAGATCACAATATAATTTTCACTTTAAATTTGGTTTTCAAGGCTTCAGACACTCATGACAACAGCAGAAGTAATAATTCAGCATTTAAATTTAGTTCCAGTCAATATAAACCACCCAATCAATCCAAAATTAAATGCAAAAGAGATCCAAACCAGAGACTCAGGGGCCTAAATATCCAATCAAACCCAGGAAACCACCCAAACAAACGGAATACTACATATCCAGCCCCAGACTCTATTACCAACCCAAGCAAGGTTCAAATCTACAATACAATAACCCAACCTACCTCTTCTTGCATTGCAGGCTGCAGTCCGGCAAGGCAATACTTCACAAACCACTCTTGCAGATACACCTGGTAGCCACAATGTTCCCTTCCTCACTTGAAGTCAGTATTTAAACTGACAAATTCCTCCCATCCAAATTGCTCCAACAATTTCTTTATTTCCTATCAACCCAATAAATCTATATTCTCAATTCTAAACACTTGATTAGTAGATTAAAAAGGTCCCCCCAACAACATGAAGTTCATCTTTTTTATTTGTACTATATGTGTGTTTATTCAATTATGGACAAGCAAATGTTAACTTTGAAAACCCTGAACCAACTCCTACTGACAAATCTGAAGACTCAATCTGGTATTGTTTTGGTCCGCGTCAAAGACATGCCCCTTATGTTGAAACTGCTTGATTCCCACCAATCATCCACCCCAAGGCCCCCTGGTTGGTCTTGGGCTATATCAGTGTTTACTATCTTCTCAACAACTTCACTCCCTTCTTGGGAAGATTCCGTCTATTTGGTCACCTTCTACACATGCTAATGATAGGAATTCCAGTAGGTTCCACTCTTATTAAATTTAACTTGGGAGCTCTTCTACATTTAATTGGGAAAAGGCTTCCCAATGAGTGGATCCCTAACATCAAGAGCCGTCCCCAGAAAGAGGCACAGGCCTGCAACCCAACCCCATGACCACGGCTCTAAAGCAAGATAATCAGGTAGCCAATTTGAGATTCTTGACCAATGAAAGAACTCCTGGGCCAAGTGCCCTTTTGCCGCCTTTGAACCCAAGAACCCATTTCTCCTGGGCCTGCCTTTTACAATGTCCTGATAAACCCCCATGGAAAATATTAAGTTTGGAGGTGAAGTTCTATATAGACCAAAGGACCCCGCACTCCAAACTTATTTCCATTTTTGAATAAAGGTTATGTTACTTTGGCTTATACAGCTACTACCCCAATTTGAATTTGCCTTCTACCAAATCAGTACAAGATCTCACAGCCCTCCTGCCCCGCTGCCCGCAGTTTTCTGTCCACCAGGTGTTCCCTTTGGGCCCGTTCACTTCACTTATTACCCTTGAAGCCCAAATATAAGGACTATACCCCAGAAAAGATACTCAAACTCAATCCTTTGGCCTGCGTACAATCAGCTGTTAGATACAATTGTCAAGGCCCGTGGATATTCTCAACACTAAAAGTGTTTAGAGGGAAATTCAACTACCTTACTGATTACAACATTCATATGGAACCACCTGTGACACCCAAACCTATGCCTGCTTCCTTGCCTGACCTCCCAACTGACCATACTGGCAAGCTCTTTGGAATTGTGTAAATCACCCTCACAGGGGTGATTGACACTATCATCCCAGTTTCTGGCTTGTGGTCTTGGGTGGAGAAGTCTGTTTCCTATCTTTTTAAGTTAGCCCCTCTCTTGTGATGGACCCTGCCCACTAAAACACCGGCCCAATTTACCCCCAAAAACGACAGGCTGGCTGCCCAAGACTGGATCCCTGACAAGTAAGGATGATGTACATTATTTTAAACAGCTTGTTGGCATGGTCTAAAGGGAGTTTTGATGCATATTTGAGAATTAGTTTAGGGGTGAGAGGTGGCTCCATATCCAGTTGGTAGGCAGGGAGGAAGTTGTAATTATTTTAAAATAGTTGGGGTTCAGTAATAAACTAAGAGCCCTTTCTTTTATACCTGAGCAACTCTTTAGTTTGGACCAAGGGATCTTGCGCTAGTATATGATCAGATGTGTAATTGCTATATTCAGGCTTCAAAGTGTACTCTGTGAAGTGGACAAGACCAAGGGGTGCACCTGGGGGACAATAAATTGTGGGCAGTGGGGCAGGCAGGCAGGCCGTGGGGTTTAGAGTTAAATTAGAATATAAATAAGATAAAATATGGTAATATTTTCCAGGATTCTTCTTTTTTTCATTACTTTATGCTGCTAGTACTACTTTTAGAATACCAATTGGCAAAAATTACCTTTTTTGACCCCTATCAACGTCCTAACCACTTTCACACTACTTCTTTTCACTTCCTTACCTTTTATGGCTTAAAATTAACATATTAACAATTAGTTTCTAAAACTAAAACTTACCTTTACGCCATGAACAATTTCAAACTGGGTCCTATATGCTTAAGTTGGTTTTAAACCAAGTCTGAAGTCAATTACCTTTTGATTTTTGCTTGCTTGTGCCAGCACTTTTGGACTAAGTTTTCCTGCCCTTCTGCCGCCTTTGCTCTTCTTTTGGCTTTAGCCAAATAATCAACCGCTTTTACATTTCTCTTCTTTCATTATTCTGCTTAACCTTTTAAAGTTAAGAAGGTACAAACACCATGTGCTTGTTTCCTGCCCTCCAGTAAGCATATTTAACTACTTATGGTTAGTCTCATCTCCCACTTCATTACCTTAAAAACTCAGATTTGAAATAAAAGCCTGAGTTTAGCTCAGGCTCAGCTTAAGTTGAGATTGTTTGACTTGCACCCCAAAAGGTACTTGTTAGGTTTTGCAGCTTGTGTTTTCTCTTGAACCTTTTATCTTATCTCTTCATCTTTTTTCATGATTCCATTTGATTATATCTTACATCAGTTGGGCAATTTTTATAGTGGTATACACTCTTTAATTGTTGACAGCTTCAATCCTCCAGCTAGTGCTGATCATTACCCAGATTTAGAAATAGAGTTTTCACACAGTCTTCAGTCATTAAGACTGGCCTTTATTTTATTTTCTTAGGTCTAATAAATTGCCTTAGTCTCTACTTCACTTCATTTCAAACCTCCGGAATAATGTAATAGGCTTGACCATTTTTCTTCTTGGTTGATTGGTTTGACA